>JAVCKT010006874.1:0-25522 GCA_032273925.1 Rhynchotus rufescens
CAATTCCTTTTTTTTTTTTTTTTTTTGAAAAAGAGTAAAAAAAAAAGTATATGGTTCCAAATAAAGATGCCTCTTAAAAGAAATCAAACACAGACTGAAGTTTGTCCTGATGACACCAGCTGTCAAACATTAAAACATTAAAAACAACAAGGTAGTCTTTTACTGTATTTGAGTTAGGCTATACTGCCCTGGTTAGGAAAGTAAGACGGACGGACGGACGGACGGACGGACGGACGGAAGGAAGGAAGGAAGGAAGGAAGGAAGGAAGGAAGGAAGGAAGGAAGGAAGGAAGGAAGGAAAATAAAGCAAGAACCATCTTGAAGCCCAGGTAAGCGTTCTAGTGGCTTGGGAAAAATTTGCTTCACGCCTTCCCACATTCACGCAGCTTCACATTTGCTGGGGTTCACTATGTTCCTCTATGTTCACCATGGTCTAAACAAGACCAAAGCCCACGGGTAACCTCAAGGTCATGGCTCAGAGTTCATCGCTGCAAGTTGTTCCTCTAATTAACTATGTGCAGCAATACATGGGCCATTAAAATGGAAAGGCTCCCCTTGGGCTTCCAAGGCAACGGGCTCCCATTACCCAAACTGGGATGAGCGAAGCACAGAGCACCAGTCCCGGAGCTCCGTTGCCCTGGTATATCCCCAGCCCTACCTGAAACACCCTGCTTTACATGCCCAGAACATATTTGTTACAGCTGTCCTGTGGAATGCTTAATTAAAGGGATATTTTCTTTTGGATGAATAATCTCTGACTGGTTTATTGTCATTTGACATTAAACTGCAATTTGCCATGCCACATACATCTCTACACACGTTGTCAATACGATCATAAAGGCAACGTTATTGACCAAGAACATAATACGAACTGAGCGCCTTGGGAAAACACTGGGATTTCTGAAGTCCTACTTTCTCCTTTCTGTTGTTAAACCTCAATTGCTTGGGTTTTCTCTTAAGGCTCTTTGCTGCCCAATAACTTCAAGTGCTAACAGAATTTAATATGCAGTTGTCAGCTCTCACCGCAGCTTTCCGCAAGCCGCGTTCAAACCCAGGTCAGCTTCTCCCTCAAACCTAAGTCGGTTTTACCCTGAAACCTAGGCCATCTTTTCCCTCAAACCCAGGTCAGTTTCTCCCTCAAACCTAGTTCAGCTTCTCCCTCAAACCTAGGTCAGCTTTTCCCTCAAACCCAGGTCAGCTTCTCCCTCAAACCTAGTACAGCTTCTCCCTCAAACCTAGGCCAGCTTCTCCCTCAACCCAGGTCAGCTTCTCCCTCAACCCAGGTCAGCTTCTCCCTCAAACCTAGGCCAGCTTCTCCCTCAAATCTAGGCCAGCTTTTCCCTCGCTGATACATGAGCACACGAATCCTGCTGCTAAGGGGACGTGGGACACTGGGCTGCCCAGCTCCACAGCCCCCTGCCCGCCTGGAATCACAGAATCATTATGGTTGGAAAAGACCTTTGGGATCATCGAGTCCAACCATAGACCCATCCCAGACATGCTTGGGGAGGGCAGGGTTTCCTCAGCTCCGAGCAAAAAGCGAGGCCCTCTCCTGTTACACCCCATTGAAGAGGTAAATAAAATAAAATAGACTTACAAGAAAATGTATAGTCTGCAGTATAGGGCCATACAACTTCTGCTTTTCCAGCATGCTGAAGTCGCTGTTTTCTCTTTATTTCCTGCTTTGGGCTTCAATATGTGGAATGGAGCTAGTGCGTTTCCTTTAAAAAGATTCAGGAGTCTGCATTTAGTTTGGATTAAATCCAATTTCAGCTGGATCTTTCCAAACTCGCCAATCTTAAATATAGTATTACATAAGAGGAGATCCTTCCGCAGGCTGAAAAATCTTGCTAAGATTCTCTGCGTCAGCAAGTTGCTCTTTCCCACTCCCAAACCCAACCGCAGCAGCAAACAAGAGCATCCCATTGACACACAAGGCAAAGTTAAGAGGAGGCAGCTCCAATCTTCCAGTTACAGCCAGGTCTTCATTAGTTACTCCTGCAACAGCTCATTTCATTAAACACAGTGCTATCGTCTTGCAATTAAGTGTATTAAGCACAAAAAATACTCAAGTTCAATTAATGAGGTGTCTTTTACCTTAGTGCCTAATGAAGCTGCCACGTTGCCACAAGGAACGAAGGATGAAGGTGCTTTTTTGGTGGGGAGGTAGGGGAGGAAACGGCAAAATAAGTATTCTCAGGGAAGGGGCTGGCCGGGGTAGTTTGATGAGCTCACTTAAACTGTTCGACTGCGGATCAAAAAAGCAAATTATAATCACTCAAATAGCTCGACTGCAGATCAAAAAAGTAAATTATATAAGTGGATAGTGCAAGGCAGAAACATGTGGACACAGCTGTAGTGTCATGTGTCACCGCCCCGCTCCTTGCCAGCTGGCACCGGCACAAAGGCAGCCCGAGCCAAACAATTCCTGTTATTCATAACAGCAAATGCGCATTCAAAACACACAGCGCAGGCTTTATAAAACAGCTCGGTATTCCAATGGACCCGCGCCGGGGAATTGGTTTTTAATCACGCGTTGCTGCGCGCCAGGCCAGCGTGCCAAGTTGTGCAGCGCTCCGCAAGCTCTCGCACTGCTCCCCGGGCAGTGCAAACCTCGGGCTGCCAACCTCGGGGCTGCAGCCCTCGGGAAATAGATGGGCACCCTCCGTGCATTAAATACCCAGCCTTTCAATCAGCAAGGGCGCACAACATGCGCATTTATATGGATATTATCACCAGGACTTTGCTAGCACAGAAAATCACGTGCCATTAAGGGGGCCAGTTAGTGAGGAAGCAAGCAGCTCGGGTAGCTTCGCAGACAAACGCCTGCTAGACAGCATTTATATTTAGAACTCAAATACGAAGTGCCAGAGGTATTCGCTGCACTTACTCCTCTGCATGGGGACCTCTTCCAAGTATGCAAACAGCCTCGGCATATCTAACCTCAATGGGGAGCTCATGAAATGTGCTCCTCCTCCTCGTGGGGAAAAAGGAAGGGAAGAGGGGAGGTTATTGCTGCTCCTTCCGTTGCTATTTTATGTATGTGATATCCAGCCTTACTGTAACGTGGCTTAAGTTTTGCCAGGCCAGGCGGATGGGCAGTGAAAAGATCACAGGTGGTTATGGTTGAAGTCGTGCAAAAAGTGATTTAAAAGAAGGAAAGAAGGAAGGAGGATGGCTTGTCTGATGGTGAACGCCAACATTGCCACTGGGAAGCCCACGGCACCCTGCTAACGCCCGCCAGGTAAGAAGCTGGTAGGGATCCAGGACTTAAGCACAGCTCCGCTTGGGATAACACTGCGGTGCTTCCAGACTTCCCTCTCTCCCAGCAAGGCCCTTCCTTGCTTGGCCTGTGCCGCGCCAGAGGCGAGCGGGCGGGCGCCGGCGGAAAACATTCCCCTCGGACGGAGCCAGCGGAGCCGCATTCCAAGGGAAGGGAATAGCCTGATCCGTCAGCAGACGGCTGCGGGGCCGTGGTGCTGCGCCCCCTGCTCCCAGCTGCCTTATTCTCTCCAGAAACGGGATATCGAGGTTTCTGACTCAGCAAGGGCGTAACGGGCTCGGAAGCGACTCCCCCTTTCCCGATGCTCTCCGGGCCCCTCATCGCATGCCCTCCGGGCCCCTCTCGGCTGGGGTCCGTCGAGCCGCATCCAGGCAGGCTGCGCTTTGCTCTGCGACGGATCTGGCCCTTGGCCTTTCCAGAGCCAGGCTGTTCCCTTGGCCAACAGCGAGGGACCCTTTTCCCCTAAGAAGCGTAAATAAGCGCTGCATATGGAGGCGATGAAGTGGGATGACATAGTCTCTATTACCTTGTTTACAGTAGCCACTCTTTCATGTCTGGTGCCTGAGCTTTGCCAAGCAGCATTCCAGCTCCTTTCCCCTCTGGAAACAGACACAAAGCAAATTACACTAACACATTTTCTCCGTGCATCTTTTACAGCCCTGTGTTCTTGCAAAGCAGCCTCTTTCCCATCCTGGGACTGTAACTGGTACACAGGTTAATAAATACCAGACATCTCCTATCAGGCAACATGTTTTAAATAGGCACATCATTAACATGGATTACTTAGGCCATGTCTCCCATCGAATTAGCGGTCTAGAGGCCAGCTCCAGGGAAGCATTTGTGGGCCTGTACGTCGGGTATCGAAGCATCTAAACCCTGGCCCCAACCTCAAAAGAAAGTGTGAAACGCCTTGGAGAAAATCCCAGCGCTCAGGTTTAACCGGAGGGAAAGGCAAAACTCCAGCAGACATCCAGAGCCATCGCGCCCTAAGCGGCACTGGGGACGGGCTGTTTTGAAAGGACTTGGCGTGAGCTTAACCCTTCTCCTGCGAGTTGTTCTGCCGGTGCTTTGGCCACCAGCTCCAGCAGGAGGCACGAGAGGTGGGGATCAACCCTTTGGAAACTTGATCCCCATACTGACCATGCAAATCTTCCGCTGGCTGCTCCTAAAAACTTATCTGAGGCATCCAGTGGTGGACGAGGAGAGACTGACCGACGGGGAGCGTCTCCCAGATGTCCGCAGATGGCCCAGGAGCTTTGAGCTGCGCCTAGCAGCGTCGTGCAAGGCTGCAAGACGAGACCTCTTCCTCTTGCTCGAAGAGCCAAAGGACACTGCAGAGTGCACAGAAGCAGCAGGGAGACACAGCTGCCACAAAAACACAGTAACGCTCCCCTATTCCCACCCTAACAACCTTAGGTACTCTTGATAAAAGACAGAAAGGTTCTCATCAGTTCATCAGTTGTTTCCTTTAAATCCCCTTTTTTTCTTTTCTTTTTCTTTTTTTTTTTTTTTTTTACATAACGCTGTTGTCTTAATCTTGCATTGCGCTCAGTAATAAAATTAGCCGAGTTCCCTGTAAACCAGCAGATGTTTCAGCCACGAGGGCTTGGGGTTTTTTCAGCGCAGATGCAATTGCTCACAGATGTTACCTGCCACGTCCGGGCGGCTCTTTCGGACCTGCCGCTTCCTGCGTGGAGCTGGTGATGATCACACAGAAAAGCCGAGGATAAGGCTGGGAACTGGGCCTTGCTAGCAGCAGCTCTCCCAAATCCCAAATCCACCATCCTGTGCAAAGCAACCCCAAGTAGACATTTCAGGAACATGCTGCACATCAAGCCGGGCTGGAAACTCCTGCTGAGCCTGTTTATGGCAGCCTAATCCTCTCCAAAAACGGCTAATATAAAATGCTATTTTTTTTTATTTGGCCATGATGCTGTTATCCGATAGCAAAATTAGATTGACTGCACTGCTAGTGATATGCGCTTAACAGGGGGACACATAAAAAAAAGCAATAAAAGCACGAAAATTCTCTTTGATTCCTCCCCCCTTTCCCAAATATTCAACTATAATAGCTTTACCAAGCTGCGAAAAACCCATTTCTGGAATAAAGATATATTACTGCAGTCTCCGAACCGGCAAATGAATGCTCATACGATGCTCTTAACGTGATAGAAAGAGCAGGGAACCCTCATGAGCTGGACATGTGTCGATAAAGAGCTTGGCAAGGGCCGAGAGGACCTCGTCTTCCTGCCTTCCACCCTCACCTACTAGAGTGAGGGGACAAGGGTGAAGAAAAACAGGGATGGCCACGACTTGGAGCCGCCTCTGGAAGGGTGTAAATTTAAGCTCAGCTCAGCATCAGTGCTGACGTGAGCTCAGGAAGATCCCTGTTCCATGAAAAGAGGATATTTCATTTCCAGTAAGTTCTATTGCTGGCATCTTCAAGTTATCCTTTTTATTTTCTCATTATTCTTATTATATTAGGAACAGTCCTATTAATTCTGATCATTCTTGTGAGTTTGCTCAGCTTCATGCAGAGGAAAAAAACATGGAGGAAACAGGAGATCCAAGAGATCCAAAGGAAGCCAGGCCAGTGGGACACATTTTGTGGGCTCTGAACGGCCAAGAGATGCAAAGTATCTGGATTTGGTTGACCCAGTCTGGATTTAGACCTCGCTGCCCTCCCTATTTAGACCTGAGAAAGGTCTTAAGGAAGAGGACCGTGTTTTGACTGCATGATCCCCTGGAGGCTTTTGCAAACCTGGAGCGTTGGGGTTCATACCAAGGGCCACGGAGCATTGTGGAGCAGCACAGAAGATGCAGCGGGCACAGGGACCAAGCTGCAATGATGCCGAGGAAAGGCAAGGCCATCTGGAGCATCCAATGATTTGGAGCATCCAAGACAATGTATGCGTTGATTTTAATGAAGAATGATGCTCCTCGTTTTGGGAAAAGTTTGCCCGCAGCTCAGTGCCCAAAATGGATAGCCAGTGTCTAGCAGTGATAACATGGACCTGGTGTGCAAGGATGGCTTCAGAAAGCGCTTCCTCCAGCCAAGACCATTGGGGAGAACAGCTCAGCACGCGACCACAACACTGGGAGCCCTTTGGTGCAGCCTGCTTGGGAACAGAACTTAAAAACAACCAAAACAACTTAAAAACAACCAAAAAAATAAAAGCCGCTCAAAGGAAGCAAAAGCACCTTGTGAGCCCTCCAAGCTGGAGCCCATCCATCCCCAAGGCCAACGCGCGCGGGGCCGGCGGGCTCCTCCGCTCCGGCAGCGAGTGAGCTCACCCTGCAGTCTAGCCAAGGCCCGTGTGCCTTTACAATGAAGTAATAATGTATTTATAACACACCTAACCACTGGTGGCTTCTATTCCTGTTGGGGCTTTCTTTTTTTTTTCCCTCCCCTTCTGCATTCGCACAGATGTTTTTTGAGAACCGGTCTCCAGAAAGGGCCCTGCAGAAAACAAGCTCTGTCTGTTGATTCTGGCTGGCTCTTATACCGATAGTTGTTAGCACGCAGGATTTATGTTTCAAATATCATTTTAATTTCTCGGGCTGCGTTTTTAACCACAAAATGTTAATTCAATAGTGCTCTATAAATGCTGCAGCTCCTTTACAGAAATGTAGAACAAGCTGTTTCTAAGGAAATATTCCGAAAGTCTGATTCATAGAAATACGGCTCACATACATTTTCCATGGAATTTGCTCTGAAATATGTGTGGAATACATTCTACAATAAATTATGT
This sequence comes from Rhynchotus rufescens, assembly GCA_032273925.1. Taxonomy (NCBI): domain Eukaryota; kingdom Metazoa; phylum Chordata; class Aves; order Tinamiformes; family Tinamidae; genus Rhynchotus; species Rhynchotus rufescens. Next base: position 7,035 of record JAVCKT010006874.1, read on the forward strand.
ACTTTTGTGATTCATTAAATCCTCTCCCTGCTCACAAGTAGCGAGCTCTTCATTATACACAAAAAAAAGTGCAATCAGCCAAAACCGGCGACATGCCCTTTCTTATCATATTCGGTAGATGCGCTTATTCCTGATCTTCAAAAGGGAATTAAAAAAAAAAAAAAAAAGAAGAAGAAAGAAAAAAATCTATAAAAGCATTTAGGGAAAGACAGCACATAAGTTAAACTGGCATCCAGCTTTAATTTACGCGAAGGCAAATTAAGGATATCTCCACACGTAATGACTTCCGTGCTCAATTTCAAGAGTTAGGGCCCAGGATGACTCTCATAAAAAGCACAAGGAGTATTAGGAAGGGACGACTACTGAAAAAGACATTTCCAGGATATTCGCCCTGCTGCTGTTTCTGCTCCTGGGGATTTGTGCCCGCGTTGCCAGTGCTCCTCGTGCGCTCCCCGCGAGCCAGCGCTCACCTGCAAAGGGCTCCACTGCCATGAGCCTCCGTGGGAAGGAATGCTCTCCTCCCTGGAAAGGAAGTTTTGAGGGTTTTTAGGCTTTTTCCTGCTGATAATCGGGAGCAGGGATAGAGAAGAGTGTGCGGCTGGTGGCACAACACACCCTGATCCGCTCGCAGCCGCCGCGCTGGCACCAACTGCTCCCGTCAGAACCGCAGATCCTGGGAAAAACGGGAAAATATGGGAAATACGAGCGCTGCCGAACACACAGGGACCCCAGCCTGTCCCTCAGGAACACCGAAGGGAAAAGAGGGAGGAGGTGGCTGCAGGGCTCCCGTTTGCAGGCACGGCCCAGCCTGCAGGACACGGCTCACGTGCCCTGCACCGGGCGCCAGGACGCAGCCTCTTTGCACACGGGAAAATGAGAAATAAAACGTCCCTTGCCTTTAGGGGCCACGTCCCAGCACAGTGGGCTCACTGCACCTCCACAGTCCCCCACCATGGCCCTGTTGAGTCGATGCATGGCTAGGGTTGCCCCAACACAACAAGCAGGGTCACGAGAAGAGCCCAAGATTGCTGCAGGGAGGAGCTGTGAGGAATATTGGGAGGGCAGAGAGCGGGCGGCCAGGGGAAGGAGGAGGGACCTCCTTGCCCAGCTGGAGACAACTCCAGCCCAAACGACATCTCAGCCATTTCCTAGGCAGTCCAGGCCTGACTTTGCACTCTCCGCGCCCTGCCTAGTCATTTGTGACCGAGCAAAGCCAAGGCAGAAACATGGGAAAACGCTCTCAAATTTGGCAGCATTTTACACCTCTTTGCTTACTGTAAAATAGAGTTTCAAAGTTGGCCAATTTTTTTTCCCCTTCACTGAGAAAAAAATATCGTATCATACCAGCACAACCATCTGTTGCATATTTCACTTTAACAAATGATGGCTACTGAGGGCTGCTAGTACTCTGAAACGCATTTTTAAAGGGAAAAACAGGCTGAAATAGAAGGGGGGTGAAACAAAGAGGGGAAAATCAGCGTGACAGAGGGGGTCCATCACCATCCCATGCAGGGATGCTCTTCTGGGGGCTCAGAGCCCAAGGGGCACTTGCAAGAGTGCAGCAAGATCAAGGCTCTGCCCAGACCTATAAAATGAGGTGAGGGCAGCCTATGGCTTCTGCACCCAGCCAGGCCATACTATGTTAAGCCCCTACGTTACTGGTGGTCTTATGGCCTTTACCCTAAGTGCTATTGGCTTCCCAACTGGTTTTGTAGCACCCGTTTTGTAGACCCAGCTCTGTGGAGAAGACAGGGCTCCCTGCTCCGTTCATCTCGTGACATGTGTTTTATTATGCTATTATGCTGCTTTATTATGTATGTAACATATGATACTGATGATATATATGATACTATGTAATATATGAGAGCATGATAGCCCTCTTTTTAACAGCTTGCAAAATATTTCAGGTCACAAACCTTCTTTTCCATGTTCATCTTTGAACACGTGGCCGGAACCAGGAGGCTCTTGCTCTTTGCCCACCTCCTTTCCTCACAGGTCACTTCAATCTCCCAGAGCTCTGCACAGCGAGACTAAAGATGCAACTGAAACCCACTCAAGTCAACCTGCTTTTTTTTTACAAGACTAATTTGCACAGAACAATTTCATTTTTTCACATTTTCAGGATACTTACAGCCACTTTCTGAAGAGCATAAGGACAGGCATAAAAACAGAACCAGCCCTCCTGGAGCAAATGTCTCCCTACAAAGCATGCTTTGATACTGCATCTTTCGAAAGGACTGGCACACAGCGCCTTACGAGGAAAAGCAACTCTAAGTTTAAAGACAAAAGACCATTTGTGGGCACAGTTTTAAGAGAATGAGAAACTCAACAGTAGTAGTGTATGTAAATTTGGGGGGAAGGGGAAAGGAAAAGATCCTTAGGCCAATCTGAACTAGATTTAAGTGTTTGTTTCACGCAAAACCAAACGAAACAAATGAAAATTTGTTTAGCTTCAAAATAAAATGTTCCAATAGACCCGAAACGAAACATTTTGTTATAGACACTTGTAAGAAAAAGCAAAGCAACTGGAGGGTTCATTTTTTCCCCTTCTTTTATTCTGCGGTTCAGCATCAAGTGATGCTTCTTAACCTTTCTTTGATCCAAGGTCCAAGTACCACGACACATAGCCAAGTAAAAGAAAACACCAATTCTCTCCCACTTGCTTTTCTCTCTGCCATTTCTCATAGATCTGGATGGGCATGGCTTTTAAAAATACCCTTATATGTGTTTTAAAGAGCACAAATTCCTCGTGGTTCCAGCCCAGACAGAGATGTCCTGATCTGGAGCAAGCCTCTTCACTGTGGAGACCAGAGGTGACCTCCATCCCTTGCCTCCCTCCTACAAGCAACCTCTAACCAGCAGCATAGGACACTCACATTATAGCTAGGGAGAAGGTCTCTATAGGTTTCTATCTTTGCTGTTCCTTATATCCAACTTTGCACAAAATATTCCACTTTCCTTGGGCTGGGTGCCCTATCACCCACGCAAGTCCTAAGCACGGTGGTTAATATCAGTTTCCTTCGCTCCTTCTCTTCCTCTGTTTTTATACGATGTCGGGCATCTCCAAAGAGGCAATAAATGCTGCTTTATCCCTCAAAATGAAACAGCCTGGGAATTATCTCACTCCAGGGCCAAGCCATACAGTCAAACCAAGTGATGCCTCCATGAGGGCAGGACTTGGAACCCAAAGTCTCCCACACCTTAGCAAAGCATCTTAAGCTGCCAAGATGTAGGCAGGGTTGCCATCAAATTATTTTGGGGGTTCTTTCCTAGCCACAAATACATAAACGCTGTGGTGATTGGATGGGAGAGCCAATCCTTCATTTTCTATTTTATGGAAAAAAAAAAAAATCTAGATTTGACTCTGACTCTGTTTTTTTTCCCAGCCAATTTGGAACCAAATCTGCGAGTATTTGCAGAATGACAGAAGTGTTGCAAAGCAGCCTCCAGTTTTTAAAAGCAATCTGCTCGACTCTATTTGGGAACTCAAGAGAAATTCCAGCTGGCCCATTAGCGAGAGCAACTCAAGACACCCTTGGTGCCCCAGGCCGAAGCGTGGAAGGAGGGCTGGGAAAGACGAGGCTGGAAGCAGTTTGGGTGAACACGAAGTGAGTGCAGCGGAGAGGCAGCTCGGAGCTGCCTCGGGACGGCCAGGAGCCCCTCGGCACTTGTTGGTCCCATCAGCGTCTACACGGGCTGGTCTAATGCAGGAAAGCTGGGGCCAAGCAAGGGGTTAAGGCTTGCAAGAAGAGAGGAAAAATGTTGTGTTTGAGGGGAAAAGCGAAGGAAACAGCTAGTCTGGGCAGAGCATTCGGGCTTCGCTGAGCATTTTAATCTGCCGCCGCAAACAGGGGATCGAGTGTTTCTGCGCGGATCTGGCGGAGCTGCAGGATGTCCAACGCGCCGCGGAGGAGGATTTCCTCGTGCGGTGTCGAGCTGGGCTTTGGGGAACGCGGATTTAGCGGGAAAGAGATGTCGCGCTGGCAAAGGATTTCACAGTCTAGACCTTCCCGGGTAATTAGCCGAGCTGCTCAGGGTCGCATGCTCTCATTCCAACATTATCCTCCCTGGCTTGTAGTCCTTCCTTGCCTTTTCTTTTCCTTTTTCTTTTTTTTTCTCCCCCTTTTCTTTTCCCCTTTCAGTCCAGCAGACTCAAGAGCAACCAAATAAACGTAAGCGAGTAAAAAAAGTGCTTTCCTCAGAATCAGTGCATCAAGATTGCAAGACTGCATATCATCCCTTGTGCTAACTACAGGGGAAAAGACTGAGCTGCTGCGAATGATAATAAGCAAACAGCAGCTGCTTGTGCAACACCAAACACCGCACAGCTACAAGACCAAAACCCAAACACGTCGGCTCCTGCACATCGGACAGCTCTCCTGTGCCTTATCATCAACAATTTCCATTGCAATAATCATCCTGCTTTCCTTTGGAAAGGCCTTCCGCACAACCACAGACTTGTGAGGAATTGTTCAGAATTAAATTTTAAGTATTTTTTGGCTTAATTAATTGATGCACCTGCTCCTAGTGCCTATACTTTGCACAAGTGACTGCAAGCACTTGGAGAAAGGCACAGGATGGACCTAAGCAAGAAACAAAACAACTTGTGAGCACGACAGCAGCTTTTAAATAAAGCCAGAATGCCAGTTTGGGTTCAAAAGATTAAAATGGCAGAACGTTAAGCCAAAACGTCAATCCTGCTTTTAGCAGGAAACAATTGCTGCCTTCAAGGAAACAATCATCAAAGAAAAAAGTTTCGTAATAAAGAACTGGGAGCTAATGCCTTTTCAGTGAAACTCTCACAGAAAAACAAACTCCAGGACTGTTTGTTTCCGGCAATCCTTGTGCTCCACGTGCTGTGCAAGCAGCAAAACGCAGCAGAGCTGCAGCGTTTGGATAGGGACAACGTGAGCCTAGAGTCCTAGAGCTCCAGAGGCCTCCAATGGCACCATTAAAAATTAAAAGGCCTTTAATTTGCCCAGACCCGGTTTCTGAGTCTGAAAACTTAGAGCAGGACACGAGAGGAGCAGCCCATCAGAAGCGACAAACCCGAAGGAGGGCCCTTTTTTCAGCCCTATCACACAACGCCACGGTGGTGACGCAGAAAAAGGTTCATCAAACTGTTCTTCGTCACCAAACTTTAACTTTTTTGCAGGCACTTCTGTTGGCTTGCTTTGATTTCTGTGAAGAGCTATGACGACGCCTGGAAGAGCAAAGCAGCTCCTGTGGTATTTCTTACTTAGTCAGCTCATAAATAATGGAAATCCCACCAAAACCACTTTTTATACACTTCTTTCTTTCTTTTTTTTTTTTTTTTTTTAAACATAAAGCCAGCCTGGTTTCTGCTATAGCCCTTAGCCCACATGTCGGGGAGAAACGGGTAAAGTTACTCTTATTGTCACCTCGCCTCGTGGATCTGGGTAGACGGGAAAGCGAGCGCGCAAGTCACGGACAGCAGCCACGCTAGGTCTGAGCCCTGAACGGGATTAACAGCTCTCTTCCCAGCTTATCCATGCCCATCATTACGGCTACTTGCAGGGGCCGTTCAGTGCAGAGCCTAAGCTCTGCTTGCCAGTGTTTTCCAGACTCCTTCCTTGCCCAAGGAGCCCTGTGGTGGGAGCATCTGCTTCGTGAACTCATTCAGATTTAGCTGTGGTGCTGGTCACGCCAGTAACAGCAATGGGCAGAGGGAATTTGCAGCAGTTTGACACAGCACAACCATGCAGAAACCTTGATGCTTCACCTGGTAGGAATCTGTACGGGCTCACGCAGCTCCGCCAACCTCCTGGCTTGGGATCCGGCCCTGAAAAACACCAACCAGAAAAACACCATCAGAGAAAAAACACAGCTTTTGCATCAGCTCTTAGAGTTTACAATTTTTGTCTGGAATCCCCTCTTAGCATTTTTCAGCTTGAAGCAACCAAACAGTATTTAAACACGCTCCGCTACCGGCCTTATGCAGGGAGGAAGCGAATAACGCAGCCTGCAGTTCAGTACTTGCTGGATGCGTTTTCTATGTCTATAGGTTTTGCTTAACTACCATTATTTCTACCTCAAGTAGTCGTAAGTAACATTTATTAATTAATGCCATATTTGCTGAAGTTCATTTCCTTTCTTCTTTTCTTTTACTGAAAAAAAAAAGGCTCAGGAGGACAAGCAGAAAAGAGCTGAAGACATGCGTATTCCATTTGAAATCCATGATTAAAAAGCTTAAAAATTCAAATCAACGTAAAAAACTGTTTTATTTTAATACTCTGGAAGGTTTCAGTGAACTCCATTATTTTCACTCACTATTTGCTTGAATAATTTAGGCAAGAAAGCTAAATTATACATAAAGTGTACAGTTAGAAGAAAAAGTTCATGCACAGCCTCGGGCTATAGCCATCCCCTAATGATGTCTGTAGTCAGTGGAAAAGAACTCGTTAGACTGAGAGTAATTTCTCAGGGTTTCCATTTTTTTCTTAAAGCAATAATGTTCTTATAGAAATCCGACAAACAAGACACCCGACCAAAAGAAAGGCCAAGCCTAAAACCTCACAACCTTACAAGCCTTACAGCTTCTCATGCGGTTTCAGCGGAAACCTGGCTTTTTTGGCACACTGTCTATTCTCACGGGCTGCCTTTAGTGTTGGGATTAAACGGGGGAAATAAGTGCCTTGGTATCACACAGAGCTGCTGCTCCACCGGAGCAGAGGCCCAAAGTTTGCAGGGAGTTAAAGGACGCCGCATGCTCCCTGGATAGGGAATCTGGCGGAGCACCGCTAGAACTGAGGGAAGGACAGGGAATTTTAATCAAATTATTCCTCAGCATCCTTTGCATAAGATGAATAACTCTATAATATTAATGGGTTTTACATCACCTTATACTTGTATTATGCTGTCACATTAGTTTAACATTACTACCATGTACAGCGGTTTGGTATTAATGCGATCAGAAGAGAAATTACATGTGCACTTTCATATTGTTATATTGAAATCAAGGTCTTACGCGACACTAATACGAAGCACACCTCAATAAAATATATACTTTTTCCACATAAAGACATTTTTATCTCATGTTGGAGCAAGGGCGCCTATTATTTCTCCTCGAAATCACCTGCAAGGCGGCGCCTGAGCAAGGCAGCCCCTCGGTGCGATATCCATCACGGGAGCAGATGCCACCTGCATCAGGGAAAGACACTAGATATTGTGTGGGCAAATAGCCACATAACTCTGATAAATATATATATGCTTTATATATACATACGTATAAGCATTCGCACATAAATATATAAAAAATACACGTGGAAAGCATCCAGTAACTCCTGTGCTGACTGCATCTCTGGAGCACCTTGTCCGTATTGGATCTTGACACCTGCAGTTGAGTAAATCAACCTCCTCCTCCCTAAACCTGCTAAGATAAGGGCTGACTTAAACCGTGCTGCAACTTCCAGCTATTGTTCCCTGGCTTTAATCCCCCGCGCTGTCCCAAAGCGGAATGGCAATGCAAAATCTTTGTGGTGCTTTTTCTTTTTTGGGCGTATTACAGGAAAAAAAAAAACACTTTTGTTGCAGTTGTTGCTCTATGAAATGCTATATTTCCTCCTATGCTAAAGGACAGACCAAAAACCACTGAACAAAGCCCGTGCCTCAGGCAGGAGCCCTTGCAGCGCTAGGAGCTGTGGGGCCATGATCTGCACCGGGGTGACCGCTGCTCGCCAAGCTGGATTGCACTTCTGCTAATGTCAGAAACTGCAAAATAAAACACACTGGTGTAAGGAACGTGATGGAGTGCAGCTCCACAATGGGAGGACAGCCTTGACCCGAAGCCTCACGGGATGATGCTGGAGTCCTCAGTGACAGCATCTGCACGGGATGGAGTGTTACTCACAGCGAAACGTGAATTTATTCGGTTTGTAAATCCCAGAATCTCTGAGGCCGCGTTTTGGTGCTGGAAAAAGCGTGACCAGATTTTCAGCAGGAGCTCCTGGTGCCGAATGTGCTTCCAAAACCTGGCTGCCCCCCGCAAGAGCCTTCGCACCTAAGAGCCTTCACAGCTTGGGCCTCAGCTGGGGCTACTGAATATAACACTTAAAACAAAATCAAAAGAAAACAACACCTACAAAAGTTTTCTGATGCTTTTAAAAGTATTTTCTCACTCAGCCAAGGTAGCTCCAGCTGTGACACACAGGGGCCCAAGGACAGACGGGCTGGAATTCCTTGCTGGAGCCTCCCGTAGCCTCCAAGCTACACAGGTTAGGAAGCCCAGACTTGTCCCCTAAAGTCTTGTTTTCCAAACCTTTACTCATTTTTTTGGGTTTTCCCTCCATGCCTCCCTCCTCTGCACCGCCTGTTTGCCCTCCAAGTGGATGCCAGGCTGGCACATTTATTCCCAGGAGTTTTTCCAGGAGGATCACACTTCCCGGTGTAATTCCGGGCCAGCCACACGCTGCCACCTGTCTCACAAAACCTCCGTCACAAACAGCTCCCTCCCACAGGGCAATAAATACAGAAAAACACAACACGAAGCTAAAACTGACTTTAACTCCAGCGATCCTGCAGGACGGATGCTCCCGCGCCGCTCCGTTCCGGAGGCGCCTCCGAATCCGCAGCCTAACGGTACCCAGGGCCATTTGCTCCTGTCCGGGGCCATCTGTCCTCGCTGCGACGCAGCGTCACCCTCACAAAGAGCACCGAGGACACGGGGACCGCTTGGCCATGGGTCCCGCTGCAGGGCTAGGGGCAGAGAATGGGCCATCTCATCACACATACGGAAACGGGACAATAACCACCTCCAAGACGCTGCTTCAGCCCCATTTGTTTATCCATTATCCCAGCATTTTGTTTTATTATGCATTTTAATAATGCAAGGGCTCAAGAGCTGGAAATGAGCATATTCCAGGAGCTCCATATATTTCGGCTTGCACATCATCAATTGCTTTTCCCCGCGATTATGTAGTTTTACTTTATCATCCCTTTGATAACAATTTCTGCATAAAATCTGACTTTATATTTCATTTTTCCCCGTCTGTTATCTTAGCGAAATACATCCAAAACACCCTTTGTACCGCTCTCCTAATATAACAGATCAGGAGAAGCTGTGGCATAAGAAATCAAAACCATAATAATGTCTTTGGGTTTTGCATTTTAAATACTGCATTCATTGTTGCACTGCGGTTTGAGATCCCTTTTCAGACATTACCGAGATTACCTTTGGTAATGCCTATTTCATTGTACTTTGATATAAAATAATGCATGTCATAAATCATCTAAGTGACTGTCATTAGAGGGAAAAGCACCTACTTAGGATATGTAACAATTTGCTTTTCTAATTTGAGGAGGATTGAGGTATTTTAATTATATAAGGGCTAAAGCTCTCGCGGATGGAATTAGAATTCAATGCAAAATCACTCTCTCCTCCGAGCTGCAAGTCAGGAGCCCATAGCAGCGACATGGATCAGCTCCTGCTTTGGGGAAGAACACACCAAAATATGAGGAACATGTCACCGTTCCAGCGGGGAAACTGAGAAAAACTCTTCTTGAGTTTAACTTGCGTTGGCCTTAGAAAAGTGCTTAACTTGGGCCAAAGTCACCTTTGTAGGGATAAATTATTTCACTGCAGGGAAATCCCGCTGTGCTGCAGCGTTTGCAGGGATGCAGAGGGATTAAGGAGGCACCACAAGGCGGGATTTGGCGATGGGCGCTTGCAGACGCATACGCCCGGCTTTTTTTCTCCAAAATCCCTTCTTTCTCTCGCTGCAAATGAGCAACAACACAGAAGACCCCACAGGTTCATCAAGCGGTTTTAGGGGTGCGGTATTTAGGAGAGAAATGTATTTTTCCCCCTAAAGATCTGAGCTGGATCCCCCCACAGGATGGGTGAACGCCACGCTCACCTCCTCCCTCCTATTTACGGACAGAGGAGTTTATCAAGGCGCAACACTAAACTTGCCAGGGGTTCAACTTTCAGGTTTTACCTTGAGTGCAGCCTGTCCATAGGAGGCAGTGGATGTGCTGGGGCAGGAGCAGCTCGTTCTGCCAGCTGGGTCCACCTGCAAAGCTCAGCGGGGACCAGAGCTAAGACAGGCCTCTGCATTGACCAGTTTAGGTCAGAATACAACGACTTGACGCTCAGTAATGAGTAATTAGCCCACACAAGTGATCACAAAGAATCGAGCTGACTTGGGACCCACCTCTCCCAGTACTAACATCCTCATGGAAAGCCCCAAAATAAGCTCCCCCCAAGCCCCTGTCCTTCACTGATCTCCCCGCGGGCGCATCAATGAGCATTAGCAGAGAGGAGATGAAGTATTAATTTAGAGGAGTAATAAATAGACAGCCTTCCAGGGAGCAATTCCATGGATATGCTGTTATACAAGTCTATATAAACGCCCCTCCACATACAAGTTCATCGGTAATTTCTCCCAGTCCAGAAGCTCCTCCATTTGCCCAATTTAAAATAAAACTATTTTGCCAAGACTCGAAGTAGAGCTTTATGCATTTTGCAAAGGGCCCTATCAAAGTAAAGCGAACATATTACTGGGAATTTTTGTCAGCTTGAAATAACACCTGCCACACACAAGGTCTTTAGCCTTTCATGCACATCATAACTTCAGTCTAAATTTAAGGGAACAGGGAAAGCAATAGAGCAAAGCTACCCAGATGTTGCACGGTCTGTGCAATTGTAAATTTAAAAGTACCAGCTTTCCACCCAGATTTTAATGCACCAGGAACAATACGAAAATTCCAAGCCACACTGGATTATTGAAATGTCTGGCCATTTTGAAATGAATTTTGGAACAGATGTACAGAGGTAGGCAATAAAGCTGTGATAATAAGGAACGTTTCTACATGATCTCACAAGACGACTAATCTATAATGAGGACCAAAACTATTCATGAGAGAGAGAGAGATTCGTGCTTTTAATTATTCTTTTTTTCAGCTTGAGGATGCCAGTTCCTTTGCCTGGTTTCTGCATTTGGGGAGTGCTCTGAAGCAGTCGGTGGCTACTGGGCGTTATCACCTCCACCCTTCACAGAGGCGAATGACCAAGTAACTTCATTCCTTCCTCTCTTGTTACGGAGGAGGAGGAGAGCAGCTTAAATAAGTCATTGTGCTCTACCTCATTACCATGCACGTCAGCACCTAGGCCTTTTTTAAGAGTGGTTACCGGCTTCCAACACCTCCCTTTGGGGTATTCAGAGAGGATCCGACACTGCCATAGGCTCCCACTGTAAGCGGGTGCAAATGGTCCCTCAGAAACCCCAAATCTCACAAATAAATAAATAAATAAATAAAATAAACAACATAGCGTGATGAACTTTTTTTGCTGTTAACAGGGAAAACAGCACCCCACTATCGCTTTGCCTGTGCGGAGATGCCCTTGGTGGCATCCGCGGGATGGCCGTGGGAGAGGGGGCACCCCGAGCCCCCAGCCCAGCCCACGTCCTGGCCCAGGTTGCTGCGTCGCTCTGGGGCCGTCTCTCACGCTCCGTGACTCAGTTCCCCGCACGTGAAATGATTAATTATTTTTTGTCGTTTCGAATGCCACGCGCTTCCCACGCCCGAATAATGCAAGCAGGATGATCCCTGCTGCGAGCGGAGCAAGCAGTTGTAGTTGTGAAGCTGGAGGTGCCCCAAAATTCACATTTTCAGCACAGTTTTATCAAATGTTTTCTGTCTGGCAGATGAGCCCCTAAATCTCCCATCCCAGGGAACTCTCCCACCTGCGAATGCAGGCAATGCTTCCTTATCAACCCATCACAAACAATCACAATATTTGTTCTAGAAATACCAAAACCAAATTCAACATAAACTTGCAGAAAAAAACAAGAGACAAGGAGAAAATGTTGTCAAGCTCTAACATGAAATCCTTGTACCTTTATGATATAACTGATGATAGAAATTGCAGAGAGTAGCAATGCATTTGGAAAGCAGTGCTGGTCAAAAGTGGTAATTGCCCCGGAATACCAGGATTTTTCCCAATTTTACAATGGGAAGCACGTGATCTAATCAAGAGATTCAACCTGGGGTTATCCCAGTTTGGGGTAAAACGAGCAGCGTGGCCCAGGCTCCGTGTTTTCTGTGCCAGCGGAAGGATTCGGCTGCATCGGCTCAAAGCACAGGGATATTTCCTGGAGGAGGGACGAGGTGGGGAGCCAGAGCCGGAGCCACCTGGGGGGCCCTGGGGACACCCCCAGGGCTGCCAGCTGCTCTTCCAGACGGAGCCGGGGCCCTGGCAGGACCTGTGTCACGCCTGGAAATCTCGCCCAGATGTTTCACGTACCATCCGAAACTAGGGAAGTCCTCCAGCAGCCACGCTCGCACACCCGAGCCATTCCCACGGCCCGGCACTGACCTACCTGCTCAAAAGCAAGCCTAAAAATAATGGATCTGAAGCAAGGACGAAGGCAGCAGCCCGAGCGTCGGCTTGGGAGCCGCTGCCTCTGCAGATCGCACCCAGCGCTCGCACAGAGCATCACGTCCCCAAAGACCCCAGAGGCTTCCTAACAAACCACCCTCAAGATCAAATTGATCTGGTTTGATTCCTCCCTAATAAATGAATTTCTAACCTGTTTCTAATGAGCCCCAGTAGTGGAAACTTTGCAGCCCCATCAGGCAATCCATTCTAGTTCTTTGCTGCTATCATTTCTGGAAACTTTTCAGGAATATCTGAAAAAGTTCAGAAAAAAAAAACGTCTGAAAAAGTTCAGAAACTTTTCTGGAAACGTCTAATCTAGATTTTTCTTGATGCACTTTTGGCCCCAGACACAAGCTTGGAACAGATTACTCATCTGATTATTGTTAAAATACTGGAAGGTAGAGGGGAAATAAAAAGTTAATTCATCCAGTTTCTCCTCGTAAGCCATTCTTTCCCCATCTTTGATTATTCTCAGGCTTATCTCCAATGGATCCATGTTCTTCGAGTGATATTAATAAAATTAGCTGAGAACTTATCAGTGCTGAGCAGCACTTCACTTTTCTGAATCCTAGTGGCTACACATCCCACGTTCATGCAGTTCATTACTTCTAAGATTAGTCCTCTGTCCCCACGGAAGTTATTTAGTTATTTTTTCATTTGGAAAAAATAACTAAATTCCTGGATTGCTATACATCATGCTGAACTGCTAATCCTGTCCTCAAACATGTTCACAATCCCTTCTAGCTCCCTATTGCCTGCTGTTTAGTAAGTGTCCTGTGCGCTGCCCTGTGCAAATCCTTAAGGAGAAGGCGGCAGCGCGGGGCTGGAAGGGGCAGAGCTCCTGCGGAGATGGGAATGCTGATAACAGCGCTCCGGATACTGGCATCCGGCTCCTCGCGCGCCCACAGGAGCCTCAACTGGTTTAATCTCTTTTTGCTTCTCTATTTAAAGGATACTCCTCGTATCTACCCTTTTCCTGTGCCATCTCATGGAAAAGAAGGAAAAAAAACCCAAAACGCACACTAGTTGTTCAGGGATAGCTCCAAAATCTAAAATTCACCGCAGCTGGAACCACCAGAGCACGTCCATGGCAAGGAGGTGCTTCTTCCTGCCCTCCTCCAGCCCGAGACCTGACTTCTTCACTGACGATATTGCATCAATTTTACCAAATACATAAAACCTTCTGCCTCGGACTTGCCAGAACGTCAGAAAACTTCGCTGTGCACCCAGCACAAAAGCCTGGCAATTTGCAGAGAAACTTGAGACGTTACCTGTGCCTCGTGGCCTGACTTGAAACGAGAGCCTCCGATGCTCAGGCAAAAGGTCAGATGTACCTGAAATGCAAGTCCCGGCTCCGGCAGCGACTTCAGACCGTAAACGCTCCCACTGAGGGGATGACAAGTCTAGATTAGATGTAATCAAGGGGTCTTTTGTTTCCCAGCCTCAACATGGGATGCAAAGAAGGGAAGCTACAGAGCTCGGGCTCCAAAAGCAGCGTCTTCCCAGAAATTCCTAGCGTTACCACAAGAAACAAGCACTTCTGCCTCTCCGGAGACAACTAGGGAAGTAATCCAAATTAACTGTAAGGCAGGATTAGTTAAATCAGCTAATTAGTTAATTAGACCTCACTGAGGAAATCCTTACCGAGACGTAAGGTAGCCTAAATCCACCTTCAAAGGCAGGGAAGATTCGGGCAGCTTTCATTCAGCACCGCTCACACGCTGCAAATTCACACGTAATTCCCATTAACTTCCTGAGTGTCCCTCTGGGGCCAAACGAGCACAGAAACGGAGGCAGCATCACAGATTTTTTTTCTTTTTTTTGTAAATATGAATGGCTCGATGATTCAGACTTGGACCGAAATCTGTTTCCTATGTGTTACTTAATCAGACGGTTTCGTTTCTGCAAGAGGAGCCAAAAACAGAGCTGTGTAAAAGCGTGCGGATCGGACCTTATTCCATTCCCCAATTCCCGGGCTTCCAGGCAGCCTCCCATATCCCCACGACCAAAGAGTAGCTCATGCAGCCTCCAAAGTCTTGGAGCAATGAGCTGCTAGCAGCAAACCCTGCCTAAAACACAATTTTTGTACTGAAATCAGGCATCAAAATAGGAAAGAAAAACCAACCTACTTCTATGGGACTTCCACAGTATAGCTAGAGAAAAGCGGCCAGTTTTGAATACACTGTCACTGAGAAATGGAGAATTCATTTCTAATTTTTCCCCACCCCAAAAATGTTTTGCTGAGGTCACCCCTTTGCTGACCCTTTGGAAGTAGTTAGAGGAAGATGTTTTTGGACCTATACCTAAGAGCAGCTTCAATAAACACCAGGCAAAGATGGAACGGGCTCACCCATCAAGCTAAATGCTCAGCGCTCTCGCAACCAAAAAAGGAATTTTTTCATGTTTTTACAGCCTCCATTGCAAAGTAAAAGCTTGCATCAAGTTCTCTGGCATCCCGTTGCATGTCAAGGAAAAGATGGTTTTCAAACGACACTGGAAAACTTCCATTTTGCAGATGTAGAGAAGGGGAAAACTCTGCATGTCCCACAGATATTTCACCCCCTTTTCAGGCCGTATCAGGGGCGCATCCCGACACGACCCGAGTGGAAAGGGCAGCCCGACAAACACGAGCGATTCCCAGCACCGGCAACGCAGGTCACAGAAGAGAAGCCCCTTGAGGACCCCCAGATGCCCGACCTGCAAGCACCGGGAGCAAGAGCATCCCAAAGCGCATCCCAAACTGCAAACGATCGGCCAAGCTCGCAAAACATCATTTTGTATTTTTGCAGTTCCTTAACTGAATGCACATGTCTCATACTTGTATGAGCTATTTTTCCCAGGCATTTACAAACACTCTTTTTTCCTCTCCCTTGGGAAGGCGGCAGAGGGAAGGGGCAGCACCAGGCATGTGGCTCCCCAGTTGCTGCCACTTAGTCCCTGCAGACGGTCACCTTTTGACCAAATTCCCGAGGTTTTGGTGCTGGCACCTCCCTGGCAAGGACACTTTTCTGCATTTGCACAGAGGCAATTGCTGCCTTCCCAAATGGAAGCAAAAACCAGGGAAAGTGCCCCAAAATCCCAAACCTTTTGGCCGATGCAAGCCTAAGCACGCCACTTTGCAGCCAGCTCCCTAGCTTACAACAGCAGCAGAACTCCTGGATGCAGGGAAACCTGCCTGGAAAAGCGGGCACATCCCAGAGCCAAGGTGGGCACGTCCTCCAGCTGCTGAGCCCGTCCCTGGCAATGCTCAGTTATCCAGGACTAAATATGAGATTCCTAAGCTGGATTTGTGCCCGCGTGCAGAGGCTGCGATCGCACGGAGGCAGCACGGAGAGCCCCTGGGAAAATACAAAATTAAGCAGAAAAGGGCAAGAGCAGAAGGGCCCAAGCAAAATCCATACTTTTGCACGTGGGAAACTTTGCAGCACAAGAGGCAGGGCTGGGGGAAGGCACAAATTCTGCCACCTCGGGCCCTCTTATCAGGCAAATGGGAGAGGAGGGTCTGCCAGGAACGGGAGGAAGGATCTAATTGAGGGATACCAGGGGGTAACACAGATCATCTTGTTAAACTAAATTTGTTAATCTAGTGTATATGAGAAAAGGGCAAATGGGAGGGAGGACTCCTCCTTGTTAAACATTTACCAAATGTTGGGTTATTTGAGCCCTGGGGAGAAGTAAATGTATTCACTACTTAAAGGCTGGAGCATTTGGTCTTCTCAGTTGGAATTTATCCCCGATTTGAAAGGAACGTTTTTTTCCCACTTGGAAAGGTTAGCAGCCTTTGTCTGTGCGAGTGATTTAATATAATGGACCATGATTATTGTTGGATTATTATAATGGCACATTGGCACAGTTATAGTTAAAGTTTTGGCAGAGTTTGTCTCATAAACTGCTATTTTACAACTCGGCTGTAAAAGTTTACTTCGGTCTGAAACTTGAGATACAAGATCTCAGTCCAGGAGGAGTCTTTTTTACTTTTTTTAAGCCAAATTAAAAGAAAAAAATGCTTTAAATTTCTCCTGGCTAATGTTTAAGTTATGCAAGAATTAAATGCAAATTGAAATCTCCTGGCTGAAGACACTTGATGGCAGTTTCTTGCTCCTGAACACTTTTGAGTTAAATCAAAGCCTCTTCAGTGGCTTTTATGGAGAAACACGACTTACTCGCCCTCGCTATTTTGAAGAAAAATGTGGAATAGTAAAACAGCTGGGGTATTAAACATGGAAAAATGACGGGTGTGTGCCATAAGCACTTTCTTCAATAGGGCTACTAACATGTATTTGTTGTAAGAATGTAATTGATTTTTTTTTTTTATTTTGCATATGTAAACATAAAATCGTTTGTTTTAAATCCACATTTGCAAGACTTTTGCAATACACTAGTATATTGAACAAAAATTAATCCTGTTTTATAAGACCCCTTGGCCACAGTAGAGCAAGGTTATAGGATGAACAAAGTCCAACACTTTATCATCTGTGCAAAACCACGCAGTTTTGTCCAAATTTCTTGGTTCTTAAAGGCACAGCAGCCAAGCGAGCACATTAGTTCTCATT
This sequence comes from Rhynchotus rufescens, assembly GCA_032273925.1. NCBI lineage: Eukaryota > Metazoa > Chordata > Aves > Tinamiformes > Tinamidae > Rhynchotus > Rhynchotus rufescens. Next base: position 23,988 of record JAVCKT010006874.1, read on the forward strand.
TGTGCTCCCCCGAGGAACACTAATGGAACTCAAATATGAGATTATCCAACTACCAGTTTCTAGTATAACAACTGCACCGTTTATACCCACCTGGTGCCGAGGACACTGAATATGGCAAATACAGCACTAAGCCTGCAGGAAATACAGAGCAGTAAGTGATATCTGGAGCGAAGTCACAGAAATTGTAATTTTAAAAAGGAATTATTCCACATAAGAGTCAATACATTAAGCTAAGAAAGAAGCAGCATGACTTTTATAGAGGGCTGTCATGTATTAGACTCTCCGAGGGAGTCAGCAAGGGGAGCAGAGCAATGTGACCAATCCAGAGCACCTGGATTTTCCAGAAGGGCTCAGAAAGTCCCTCAAAAAAAGCTTTTTCCCCAAGCTGGGCTCTCATGCAACAAGAAATTCAAATAACTCAATAAAAGCCAGGAAGCAGAGCAGTGATGACGGTCATTCCTGACAGAAGAAGGCAGCCTCAAAAGAAATCCCCACTAATCACTGCTGTTCGATATAGGCAGTGACAGCCTGGCAAAGGGAATAAATAGTTTCACTACCTGAAAAATTTTATATCAGCAGCCACTCTACAGCTAAGACACAAAAGGCACTTTTGTGGGGTTTTTGCCTTAAAACCCCTGTTTTGATATGGAGCTATTGGCATGGCATGGAGTGGTGCTCCGAATCGGGTGCCTTTGGGACCATCCGGAGCCAAAGGAAGTTTCCAGCACTAAGGGTAGGGAAAAACGCTCATTGCTCTGGTGCAAACTCATCCAGGCAACCAGGGGGACAGCAAGGAAGAGGAGGAAAAATGGGAGATTAAAGCTAACCTGCTACTTAAAGACAGCCAACGGCACACTGTAAATCCCAACCTTGAGCTAAGTTGTTATTTTTTTCTTTTAATCTTGTCCTTCCAGCTTGTAGCAGTTTGTAATATCCCAAATCACATTTATTGATGTATTAAAAAATGACGCCATTCTATAAATAGCTACAGCTTTTTTTTTTTTTTTTTTTTTTTTGGAATGTTGGTGTGACAGTGGATTAATTAAACTGGAAAGCAAAAGTAGCGCAGGGCCCAGATTTATATAATGAAAACAATATATCTAGCAACACTAGAGAAGTGCTGACACTGTAATAATGCCGATATTAATATTTGGCACAGAACATCGTAGCGCATATTACTAACATGGTTGAATCCAGTGGGCTGAGAAATGATCAGATCACAGAAATTACCACAAGAAAATAAGACCATTATGTTACTATTAATGCTGCGAGTCTCTCCCCCACTCAGGGAGATGCACGGGCATCTTATATTTTAATACCTACTGTCCGAGAGGAGCAGGCTGCTCATCTCCCGTGTGAGCACCACGGCAGCTGCAAAAATACTTTGAGTTTTGCTGCATTTCATCTCTGGACAGCATCACATCTTCCCGGGGTCAAATGAGGACTATAGAAATCAATGGGGGAAATAAATAAATAAATAAATGAGGAGAAAAACCCATGAAGAAACTAGTAAAAATGAACATAATTATGAGATG
>JAVCKT010006875.1:15138-27304 GCA_032273925.1 Rhynchotus rufescens
GGGAACGGACAAGTAAAAAAACCTACTTTACTTTGTGAAAATGAAGCAGGAAAAAAAATACTATACCAGCCTGACAAGAGTTGAAGAACAGACTGGATGAAGGGAAGAACTACAGAGTGCAAGACAATTTTCCAGTACACACAATGCTACTAAATTCTACGAAAATAAAAAGACAAAAAAAAAAGTATCGGAATAAATACAAATAGTAATTTAGAGATTTCTTTTTATAGCAATTTGTGAGAAAGGAAAAGGAAGAATTCCAAAGGAATTCATACTTTTGCAAAATCACAAATTTCTCCTGTTGTTCATTTCTGTGAGCATATGATCCTATCCACTGCTGTACTGCCCCACTCTGCTATGAGTCACTTCCATATTTTGACATATTGCTCAACAAGCTGAACTCTGCTCCTTCTCCACGTGTAACTAACAGCCAAATTCTGTACCCTCGTACGTACCTTTGTATGCTGGAGCAGCAGGTGCAGCTGCCACTTTTCTGACCTTGGGAGTCACTGCATTCTCTGTATTTGTGATGACAACGGGCTGCTCAGCATGTCCCAAATGCTGCCCTCTGCCACCCAGCTCTTCGGATTGCTCCCACTGCTTCCGAATGCGCTCCTTTAGCTTCTCCAATTTCGCATCGTGCTGCCGCCGTTTCAAAATTTCCAGTCTGTGAGCACTAGAGGTGCTGGTGGCAGAAGGGGAAGATGCTGCCACTTGAAACCCTTTCAGTTCAGTGTCCTGGGATGCATTTCTCACAGGGGTTTTAGTGCTCCTCTCATCTCTGGAGCCACTATTTTTTTCTTCTTCGAATCTAGGAGGTGTTGCAACCTTAAAAAATACCTCATTATTCTGCAAGGCATCAATTGCTGGTCGGTCATTCAAATACCTAACAACAGTCTCATCTGCAGCAGAGGAACCTGGGCTTTCAAAATCTCTGCTGTGTAGATCCCGTTCATCTCTGTCATATATCATACGAGTTGCTAGTTCAGTCTTCCCTTCAGCTTCACTGAAGTCCAAACTAGACAGAAGTCGCTTGGCCTCTACGTGGCTGGAACTCTGGTAAGATGCAGAACCAAATGCATCCCTGATGTAAATAAAAAAAAAAAAAAAAGTCAACATAAGAAACAAAAGTGTAGGAGCTTCCAACCCAGCAATTGTTACCACCCATTACTTAAAAGAACAGCTTCTTAGCCTCGCTCTTCACTGCACAGGTAAGTTCTTTCAGAGTTTGAATGCAAACAATGCAGATATGACAAACCCGAAAAAGCTCTTTATTCAAAACTGCACTAAAACATCCTGTCTTATATTTGAGCACTAAAACCACAAGAAGCATTGCAATGAATTTAAGGCTGAGTGCTCAGAAGTTTGGTAAGTTAAGTATCACTAAGCATTTTTTCGCAACCATCTTCCCTACTCTCTTTTTTTTTTCAGAGCAAAAAATATTAATTACATATGGAATTTTGTAATAGCAAATAAAGACGAGACATTTTTGCTAGGACAAATCTTCTCATTCAATATATTTTACATACTTATATATGCAGAAATATTAATTGTAGTCCTTCATTGAGAACAACAAATTGGCAAGGCAAAAACTGAATAGTTAGAAAGACTACTTGCCTAGAAAGTAAAATCTGGATAGACAGCCACCCAAACACATGTGTACTAAAGACAGAACAACAAGGATTGCTGTAATTTCCATTTGGGAAGGATGATGCAAGGTGGAGAACCAGGGGCGCTCAGAACTTTTGCAGCTTTAAGAGAAAAGACCAACTCAGGAACGTTTAAATAAAATGAAACAAAACCTGAGACTTCTGTCTTGCTAAAGAAGGCTACAAACATCTTGTTTGCTATGCATGTATAGCACAATTTCGCTAAATACACTGTCAGGACAAAAATCTATTTAATATTTTTACTAATGAGGGACTGGATATGGGAGAACTCTGCATCTAAGCTACTTGCTTTAATTCTTTTGCAAGCATTTTTACAGAACTCACTTAACCCACATCGTAATACTGTAACTGGGACACCTTTTTTCCTTAGTAGCACACATTTGGCAATGATTACTACACTACATGACAAGCAACACTATAAAAGCTGAGCTTTCATTAAGTATCTATTACAGGAGGAGTACCACATTAATGTAGCAGTTCTGATCTTAATCCCAAATTTATTCCCAGACTGGTAATCAAATTGTTCTTTTTAACATAATGGCACAATCTATCAGCTCCCATTTCTTTCTTTTAAGTCTGTTAAAGTGAGTCAATATATTTAAAATAGAGGACATATAAATTACTCCAGACAGACTGCACAACAGAGCTGTTCAATTAATAACCCAGGCAAACTTTACATGATAGAGTCAAATCAAGCTCACATGAAGAATGGAAGGAAAAGAAGCCAAACTTACAGCTAACAAGAAACAGAAATCAAGTCCACACCAAGCATCCATGCATTTCATTTCTACTTTGACTGAGGTGCAAGAATAACAGACTTTTTAATGGATATGTAAAGGAATGTAAAAAATACCACTGTTTCAACTCCACTCTAATCAGTCAGCAGCAATTTGCCTTTATTGAGAGCACATTTCTAACAATATGCTAGTGTATGATAGAATCTATCCAGAACCCATTGCCGACCCAATCTAGCTATTATCAGGGATAAAGCCTGTGTGAAAAACATACACTGCTGATGGAACACAATGAGTGAAGAACTTATGGTAGAAGTCCCCTATGCTCTGATATCACAGCAATTCTAATGAGTTGAATTCTGCAAAATGTCCTTAAAAAGAAGCAAACAAACAAACAAAAAATACCACTTTTGAGGCATCTTCCATTCTCTACGGTACTAACAGAGGCTAAATAAAACAGACTGTTTTTCTCCGTTCCTCACCCCCACCGTGTTCCATGGCCTGTATGATTCTCTACTGTGATCCAGCTGTTCTTGCTCATTTGATGACCTAGTTTTGGGGCTTCTCAGATACAAACATGCATAATGAAAACTGAACGCATCCTCAGTAATGCTCTTGCTCTGCACTGCCTTATGATAATACATTTCAGAATTCATGATGAAGAACAGATCAAATAAAGCTGAAAAAAATCACGAGGAAATATTCTTTTCAGTTGTTGTTACTGAAGCTAAATACCTACGAAATCCAGCAGCCCACAGACACCACAGTCATGTCAACTTGATGATTTAGCCTCTTTCTATACAGCCTTAACCTCAAATTCTTATTCACTGTACCAAAAATATAATTTGTAACATTTTTGAAAAGGAAAGCACTTCATCCACACCATATACTGCCAATGTATGTAGGTAAGGTAAGCTTTTCAGGTTTTGTCAGAAAACTTTGGTAGTAGCTTAATTCTGCTCTTAGTACATTTTTCTTTGGCAGTTGATTCTCCCAGCACTAACCTGTATGAAGCCAGTGGCTCACGAAATTCTACACGGTTGCTTTTCTTCACGTTGCTTTCAAGAGTGGTTGCTCGAAGAGGGCTGCGTGAGGACTTCTCCTTGCTTGACTTATTGTGGCCGGAGGAGCGGGAAGCTGAAGCAGAAACCAAAGAATCTGAATTCCTAGAATTCCTAGACTTACCTCTCTAGGAAGAGCTCTGAGTAATCAAAGCCCCACGATGGCAGGATTCAAGATTCAAAATAGCAGGAGCAAGGTAGTAAGTGTTTGAAAAAGCGGTAACATTTCTAAAGAGATAGCAAGGGTTAAACCTTAAGCAGAAGTAATTCAGTAAGCTATGTAAGTTGACTGCAGTGCCACTAGAAGTGACTCTGGTTTTGTCCAATGCCAAACTATTCTAAAGTCCTTGAAGTCAGCATGATAATTTCTTAGAAGCAAATATTCTTCTACAATGAAATTATGAACACAACAGTTGGCTGCATTCTCTAGGGTGTAACAGTTGACAAGCATCAGAATATATAAACTGTTACTCCAACATACACAGGCACATACAGGTGTTACCCTAAAGGCCACAAATAAAAGGGATCAGTGTAGTCTGAACAGTGGTCACTAATACACAGGCACTATCTAGAAGACTTTGGCAACGACATCATTTTTTTCGCCCCATTCTAAGGGAAGGAGAAGTGAGTTTCTCCTGGGCATTAGAACTTCATGAATAAAGATCATTTACTGGAGACAACCTGGATGGAGAGGGACAGGGCTTTACCCTGTCTTACATTCTATATCTTAAATAATACATACCCTTATGGCCTATTTTCCTGCTAGTGCTAGCACAGGGCTTCTTGGCATCCATTATGGAATCAAATACAGCTGTGCTGGTGGGAACAATTTCCAGCTTGTTCTCTATATGACGTAGCTAGAAATCAGAAGTAACAAAAATTAAAAAACTGTCAACAATTTTTAAGTTAAAATTATTTTATTTATTTTTAATATGGTAGGATTTTCCTCATTTTCACAAAGAAAGAAACTATAAGTGAAAGCAACCTCTGAATGCTGTTATTGCAAAACAGTCTTATGACCAGAAATTACATCAGATTAAAAAGATTAGTTTAAAAAGATTACCTTAGGTTTTGCTGCATAGTTGTATTTCCATAAGTAGGGTTTTGTGAAGAAAGGAATACTAACATGCTATTCACAGTCTTAATGCCTGGCCTCAAAGAAATATTAACTCCACTTGAAATAAATTCTATAACATTCCTCTCAAAATGGAGTGTGATACAGGTTTCCACATGTACAACCCCACACTGACATTCAGTTATTTCATCAAGAGAGACAAAGCTGCATTAAAAAAAGCCAAATTTCCAAGAAAAAGCAGTCCAGCTTCACTGACACCAATATTCAGAAAATACAGTAGATTATCATAAACACTGAAGTTAAGTTCTCACAGAAATGCAACAAACCATTGCTCAAAGTAACATGCAAGAATGTGAAATTCACTGGCACAGACACAATCTCTGACTGTATTAGGCAGGTAAAGGAGACTTTTTTTTTTTTTTTCAGAAAAACAAGAACTCAGTACACTTTCTTAAAGAGAAGTTATGGTAATGTTATACTCAATCCTTTGTAGGTATTACCATACTCAAGACTGAACTTACAGTGGCAAAACAATATTGTACTGTGTGTAAAAGAATACAAATACCAGAATGTCCGACATCTAAGTAGTACAGCAATTTGCCTATTTTCCACTTACCTACAGGTCAAACTATTGAGCACAATAATACTTTGGTTAAAACGGTTATAGACGCTAAGTGAAAAGAGGATAGGGAGGTATGGAAAAAAAAAAAGAAAAAAAAATACTTACAGCTGCCTTAGTCTGAGAAAAAGTAGCCCATGCTGCAGTTAGATCTTAGAGTAGAAAGACAGGAACAAGTTTCTCATTATTATGTGGAAAATGAAAGAAAAAAATGGCTTCAAAACAACTTTCAATGGCTCACTAATCAAATTCTTCTCATGACTCAATTCCAGCTTGTATCTCTTCTCTGTGATAGGCTGTTATCAGTCAAGATTCATTTTAACAAAACAATAAACTATTAAATAACAATGTAATGTGTTCATGGAATTAGGTTAAGTGTACTATTACACTTGAAGCCAAATCTGCCCCATATTTTACAAGATATTCAGAAGATAACATAAAAAGCTGGTTATCTACCACGACACAAATATCTTGTATTTTTCCATTATACTATAGTTTAGACTACTGTTATTTTTTTATTTTCTTTTTCAGCAAACTGAGCGTGAAGACATGGAAGAGGCTACTCAGATGCCAGACCTGGAGCATGTGAACTTTGAATGCTAATGTTTTTGAACTGTACCCATTACAAACAAAATAGAAGCAATGTTAGCAAAAGGCAAGCAGGAGGCACTAATCCACTTCAGCCTTTTAATGTAAACAGAAAGCACAATCTAGTTCTGTAGTATGCAGTAGTACTTCCATTTAAAAATATTTACTTACTCAGGCCTGCCTCCATTCTTAAAAAAAAAAAAAATACAGATTTGAAGATTTACAAACACAGTATCCAAAACATTAATGTGAATCATGGCCATAGAAATGAATAGTACTAGATTGCTCTAAAAAAAAAGAAATATCTTCCTTGCTGTAAGTTGTTAATTTGTATTTTGTGTATTTGCCACAACACAAAGAAAGAGGAGAGATAAGGAAATAACACAGAAACAACTAACTTTGCTGCGTCTTTGAGAGATGGTGTTTGAACAAAACATGTACAAAGCACCTCAGTTTCAGAGTTTTATAATTAGAAAAAAAAAAAATGAAAAGAAAATGGAAGCTTCATGGGCCACAATCTGGAATAATGTGCTTTTAGAGGTAAAATGCGCATCTATTTTTTAAAAAAGCTTCCGGTGTCAAGTTTTGTCATCACTTGTATCACATGCCTGATGTTGAACCACAGACTGCTGACATGTGACAAGTGCTCTACAGATTAGAGCTGTCTTCATCTCAAGGATGTTCTATGCTTCTTTTTTCCTTTTCTTTCCTAAATTACAGGGCAATCATGGCTGCAAGAAGCTAAAAGGCTTCCTCCATCCCAGGGAGGCAAAAAATGCTGTTATTCATCACGAGGGCCGCGCACCGCTGCTATTCTGGATCTGGAGCTCTTGAGCCCTTCGCTTTGCAGTTGCACTAGAGACTCAGACACTTGGTTCAAGAGGTGCCTGTTCCCAGTTTCTGTTCCTGATCCTCCTCCAAGCCATTAAAAAAAAAAATTGACTTGTAATTTCTGTTAAAATTCCCCAAAAATTTCAAAAAAAAAAAAACTTTTTTTTTTTTTTTTAAAAACAAAGCAACAAAACATACCAAACCATTACATCTAGTGGAATCATTGGTTTGGTTATGCCTCGGATTTTGTAAAGGCACCTCATTTGACTTGTTGCTCCACATCATGCCAGTTTATCTACACATAAACAAAAAACATTCACATAGCAATCAAAGCAGTATGAAGCAAGAGCAAATCTCTGCATGCCCAAGATAGAATAACCTTGATCACTATGAAGAACTTCCACTTTCACATGATGATTTCAAACTCCCTTCATGAACAAAATCAGCACCAGACTACAAGTGTTTACAGACTGCAGATGCACGGAAATAGGATTTTGGTTTTGTTCTTTTATTTTCTCTGGTAACAAAAAGGAAAGTGAATTTGATAAAAGGAAACCCAGAGGCCATGTGTGTTAAGCCTTAATAGTAAGTATTCTGGTGAGTCTGAAGAAAAGAACTACACAGAAATGCTGTACATGAAGGGAAAATGGGTACCTATAGCAGGAAAACTGGAATCTGTAGCAGTTTTGAGAAAATATCGAATCCCAACAGTAACTTTGTACTTGCTACCTGTCTCTGCTAGATGTTACAGTGAAGGAACCCCACAGCAAGACACTAAAATCAGAGAAAAACAAACAAACAAACAAACAAACAAACGCACGCTGTAGTTGTTCTCCTGTCAATGCCAAAAAGAACACACCAACAGGAATGGCTCTGAGGAGCAAACCAGGCAACCACTCTCTCACCAAAGAAATTTTTGGTAAGGGCTGAAAAAGCTTTTGGGTCAAGAAGGATAACTTTACAGGAGGGAAAAATAAACAAACAAACAGGTAAATGGTTATTTCTTACTTTTTTTGTTACCGAAGATGGTGTGAACTAGTAAGATACTTCACAGAAGCACAATATAAAAAGTAATACTAAGCATGTGGTCAAAGAAATTTAAGAGTTCAGTGTTACCAAGAAGTTCAGTTAGTGAGTACTTCTGTAAGCTCCCAGGCAAGGCCTCTTATCTGGTGGCTGACTTTGCTGTCTTGACAACGGACTGAGGACATGTTATTACAGATAGTAAAATTAAATGACCACAGAATGACTAATATTTATTTTGGTAAGTCCTGGGCTCCTAAAAGAGTCCTAAGAGTGCTTTTTCTCTTCTCTCACACAACCCCAGATACGTTTTTCCTTGTTTTCTTAAGATGACCAGAATTTCTGAAAATCTCTCCCATCCACTTCCCGAAATAGTCTGCCATGTAAAGGGTATTCACATATAGAGGTTACTCTTCCCAAAGGTGACTTAACTACCACTCCGTATGACCTACTGAAGCAATAAGTCATTGCCTATATATTTTGTGAAGAGGATTTCATCATTTTAAGGACATGCACAATGATCAACAGTGAAGCCTGAACCACTTTTTCAGATATAGCTCATATTTAACTAAGCTATCCCACCAAATTAACTCGCTATTCCAAGAGAGACCACTAAATGAAAACAGGTCTTCACAAGACCTTCAGTTCTGCCTTTTTTAAAAGGAATCATACAAAATAAATGCTCCGAAGCCTTAAGAATGATGTGAGAGCCTATGTATATGTCGTCATGGAAACATTCAGAGGCACATACGCTGAAGTCCATAACAGAGCAGGAATTCAAGAATGAAGATTTTTTTACTTTATTTTTGGTTTAAATATCCAGATTTATGTGCAGGGAGCCAGATGAAGTGACAGATACCTGCTTTTTCAGGATAGGTGTCACACAGCTCATTCATGCAGAACTGCAACATTCGGTCTTGCACATTCGTGCTCTAAGTGTTACCCTGTACTGTCCTACCTTGGAAATACTCTTGAGTAAAGTTCTCCATCACTGCAGTAAAAAAAGGTACTAGAAAAGTAGAAAGGAATTGTTAATGATGTTTAAACGTTGCTGGTCACCAACAGGAAACAACAACGTTTCAGTTCAAAAGTAGGTTTCCCTCTTCCATAAGCAGCAATCCAGCCTCTGCTCTGCTAGAGCCAGGAAGCGATCACAAAGCAACCTGCTGCATTCATTCCCCCTAACGAATGTTTCCAGTGCCAGCCCTGGGTGTACAGGAAGATTCTGGCGAGTTTTAGTGCAGCTTGCTGAGATCCACTGAGCAGTTTCGCTTATTCAGGTTGCTCTGCTGCTTGAGGAGGGGGGAGGTACTGGGGCCTTTTGAGCTGTCTGCAGTTTCAGGGGGCAAACACTGTGTCAGTTTTCATTTGCAATTTAATCTACCTGAGTATAAGGCTTAGATTACAAAATATGCTCTTTTTCAGTGTACTTGTGCACAAGCAAGCACATGCTATATTTTATACATTTTGCAAGTGTCTTCCAAATAACATAAACCTAATCTCTATTTACACAGATGCAAAAGTCAAAGGTTTTGTATAAAGATAAATTTCTGCAAGAGACAAATCATCATCACCACTAGAAATACTGGATGGCATCTAAATTTATAAGATCTGCCAGTCTTGGCTCTACAAGGAGAAAGCGTCCCCTCAAAGGCAATCCTAGAATCCAACAAGCTGAACAAAATTAACTGCGAAAAATTCAAGTTGAGACTTGACACGTGTGTGTGCTAAATCTCTCCACATTTTGGCGGCGGGGAGGGAAAGGCATTAACACCATTAACACTAAGTTAAAAATTCATGATGGTAAAAAGTCCTTAGAATATCAACTACTGTATTGCTATTATAGCAGTGGAACTTTAGTTCTTAAAAATCAGAATCCATGCGTAACTAAAACTTTCATCAAACTAAACCAGTTTAAGACCATCACTTAGACTTCCATTTCTCAAAGATGAAAATATTTCAAGACACCACAAAAAGGCCTCACTACAGAAGCAAACTTTGGAAAGCTGAGTTTTTTACTTGCTACGATTTTGCAAGAAATCATTAGAAAGTCCAGTACTCCTCAGCTGCCTGCCTTCCCAAGTCTTCTAAATAAAGCTTAAAATAACATTCTGAGGGAGAACAATAAACTTCTCAGCTCACAATCCCAATAACAGCCAGGTAGTTTTGGTTGGGGCAGGTACACAATTAACACCATTCTTCTTTTCCCAAATTAGTCTCAATAAAGGAGCAAAAAGATTCCACTGAATATATTCTTGATGAGAAAATTCTCTAGGAAGATTCTCTTTTTCTTTTTCCTCTCCTAAATGATGTTTCACTTTTTCCTGACCATGTGGTGGCAGTGGATATTCACCACTTGCCACCCACCCTTTCCTCCTGTCTACATGGAACGTGAGCCACAAAGAATAAGGTTACACAAAATCTACACACGCGTATGTGTAAACACTCAAGCTATTTTAAATAACTGCTGCAAAGGAGTGCTGCCCGCTCTCAGGGATACATATTTTGCCTGATAACATCACCTCCTAAGAGGCGAGGAGGGAGGCTTCACACGGGAAATGCAGAAGAACATCCAGTAGCCACGAGATGTTTACATCTAAGAAGAGAGTGATGGCAAAAGGCTATGCAGGTTGCATGAGGCTGCAAGGATGTTAAAAGTTTGAGAAAAAGGTGGTGAGTTACCACTCTCGATCTCCTCTTTGTTTGATCACTGACTGCACACACTAGACACGTTGCACAGGTTCACTGAATTCCTGGATGCCTAGTCGGGGGTGAGTGGGTAAGACGTAAATACAGTTTGGGTCTCACATTTTTATCCCACAACAAGCACCTGCCTCATTCTTTACCTGGTTGTCCTGTAAAAAGCAGTTCACAAGAAGTACAGCAGAAGGGGCATCGATCAGACCAGCAGCACCTCGTGAAGAGGGTTCGGACGAGGCAGAAAGTATAAGCAAGAGGTTGCCACAGTTATTTTCACTGACATTCAGTAGTTATATGGAAAAAAGAAAAAGGATGTAAAGGAAACAATATTTTTCAAGATTGGTTTGCTTTCTCACCTCATTTCCCTTATGCAGTAAGCTCTCAAACAACAATAACTTACAGGGTGACAGTTTCAGAGGCAGACATTTTGAACGGAAATTATTATCCAAAATCCAAGTCAAACTCCAATGCTCCACAAACTGCTAATTGGTGCTTTTCTGCCCTATTATCTCTGGGTTTGCAATCTCTGCCTTGCTTCTCCAAAGAGATTTTTGTTGAAAAGCTGGCAATATTTGTTCTGATATCTTTTGTCACACTGCACTACACAGTCTATGCTTTCAAACTCACTGGAGTCATTTTAGTCAGTATTATATTGTATTTATACTATATATAAAATATTATACATTATATAGAATATTAAATATAATGTAATATTAATATTAATAACACGATAATATAATTATATTATATTTAATATAATATAATAATATATTATATTAAATATTATATTATATTATATTAGTCAGTCTTAAACTTAAACTATTTAACTTTGAAATACTTCCCTGATCCAGACTACACTGCACTCCATGAGCAAAAGTGGATATAATCACAATATATGCAATTACATAGAGCTGACACATAAGAAAAACATGAAAATGAAACACCAAAAATGTGCAATGAGCTTCCAAGCATTAGCCTTTCTGAATGAGCACAATTTTAGGTACCATTCAGTATTTTGTCTTGAGGCACACACTGCAGCTACACCAAGGCATCCCATGAGACAATCGTGGCTTTTTCTGTCTGAGCTCAAAACCCAAAAATATTGATAGGAATATTAAGGTTTTTTTTAAAAAAAGTACTATATGCATTTGCTGAAAGAAAAGCAGTAAAGAATTTCAAAGCACACGTCACTCTCTCTAAATGGAGAAAGGAAGTCAAATTGCATCAGTCACACCTTCATAGTATGTCAGAAAATACATTTGAAAAATTAGAAACTTGCTTCATGAGCTCTAAGATGAAATCACTGACATCAGCCAACTACTAAATTTGTGTCATTTTTTTCTATACATTAGGCATTACTGAATCTCTTTCTCTCCAAAAGGATAGTATTTACTGAGAACGGATATTTACAATGCGTTTCTTCTCTGAGTAGATATGGCAACTTGCAAAAGTGCTCCCTGCTTCATCACCAATACTATAAAGGCAACGACTTGATATAAAAAATGGATTAGAAGCTTCACTGAAAGTGCACTGAATGTCTTACTCTGCTGCACCACACACTACAAGATCCTTTGAAGAAATCATTAAAATGAATGTTGTGATAGCTAGTGCAACTTGATTCATTGCTCATGAAGAATTCGTAGTACAAAGGCACAGAGAATGTTTTCATTTGTTAAGGAGGTGAACACAAGGGTTTGCCTATCCTGATTTTCTATACTTCCTTTGACTTAAAATGTCTTAGCATTTATGATAGAAAACAAGCAACATAACCCATTTGTGCACTTCTTTTTTTCCTTGGCTTTCATAACAAACATAAATATTCATTCTATCTTCAGTTACAAGGGGCTGCACAAATGAGATTTCAA
>JAVCKT010006876.1:0-22023 GCA_032273925.1 Rhynchotus rufescens
AGTTCCAACCTGCAATACCGGAAGGCTTTTCACAGAGTTCCTACAGCTACAGAGGTTTAGACTGAGCTGTATTCTGCACTGATTTTACAGTTGTACTTTATAGAATTACACTAAAATGTCAGCTGGAAAAACACACGAATCCTGCACTTATACCTAAGGACATTATTATGGTCAGTGATGCAGTTAACACACACATGTCCAGTCCAGCATGGATACAGTGACTGTCGAACTGCTGAACTATTTTTGGCTCACAAACGTGCTTAGAAACTCCAACAATAGATAGATTAGAAATGTTGGCAGGAATGAAATATTTACCCTACCTTGCCTTCGTATTACAGAAAGGATTTTAAGGTAAAAACAGAGAATTTTAAGGTAAACCCTGTTCTCATTGGTGATCCCCTCAAGAAAGCCGTAGACACAACTTAATTTAATGGCTGAATGGAGTTGCTCTAATGTGTTCCTTTCTCTCAGGGCTAGCTAATTTAGTTGGTGATGCTGGTTAATGACAAGGGAGAGACTCCCTCTGTAGTCCTGAGCACGAGGGTGGTGCTTCTGGAGGAAAACCCAGGGCTGGCAGGTGGCTCAAGCTCTTTCAGATGAGACTTTCCAAAGAGGTCTGTTGTGTGGCTGCAGGGTAGCAAACCAGACTTCTTTGTGGTGAGAGGAAGGGAAACTTGACTTTTGAAAAAAGAAATGATACAAGTCAATTAAATGAAAATGTTCAGGTGTCCTTAATGCTAGAAATCATGTTTCATGCCTATTACATTAAGTACCTTATCCTTTTTTAAGTTAGAGAAGGCTAGTTGGTTGCTTGTGTTACATCACATAGCAGAGAGGTCCAGTGGTTATTTATGCTTGATAAAAAGTATTTCTTTATAGATTGTATAAGCAAGTTTTGTTTTAATTGCACAGATTGGCCCAAACTATTTTCTCAAATGTCCCTGAAAAGGCAGAATTGCCCAAAATGGTATTTCACATGCTGTTCATGTTCGTGACTGTGTCATCTCATTCATCTTTCTCCTTTGTGTTCAGTATTCATCGTTTCTGTGGCCTTTCTCTATGAAGAAATCTCTCTACTGTTTTTACAATTGGCCTTTTTGAAATTGTGGTATTGTTCTTCACCTTTTCCTTTTAGATTTATGATGCTGAGATATTAATACATTACTCACCAAGAGACTTGCACTTGCTTTCTCTAGTTCCCTAGAGCACTTGCATTTTCTTTCTTGAGAAGAGGTTTTAGATGTTTTCCCGAAACTTTAGATGTTGTGAGCAGATGTCTCACTGGTCACACTAAGCTGATTGTAGTGACCTTCGTGTTCTCCAGCTTTCTGTCCATCACCAAATGTTACAATGAGTTTGGAACCTTTCAGGCAGATTATTCCAACCCTTGCCACTATCTCAGCTGAACGTTGAGGCTGTGCTGAGCCTCACGTTGAGGTCAGCCTTGAAGCCTTGACGTCTTTCTCAATTGTCTCATGGAGTCTTTCAAGTTTTGGTTAATGTTGTATTTCCATGCAGATTTTTCCATCCATTCTTAATTCTGTTGTTTTCAGAAGCTAATAGAAATCTCCCGACCTTACACAAACCATAAAGTTTGTACAGTTCTCTTTCCTTTGCCCTGAAGGTTGACCATTATCTGATAAAGGCAAATTCAGTGTGGCTCTTTGTCTCCCTCAAGTGACTAGCACAAATACCAACCTCTATGCAAATATACCTTCCTTGTATAAATCAAACACTGATGTGTGGGTTCCCCTTGGAGAAGCTTGCCTGAATTTTCTCTGCTCTTTGTTTGAATGAAGCTATAGGGGTTTTTAGAGCCCTATGTCTTCATTACAAAAATCTATCCTGCTTGGAAAAGTTAGGAGAGGAAGATGATCTGAGACCCTCCTCTCTCATTGTCGCTGCTTGGATAAGGTGGCTGTTGCAGAGCCAGCATTCTTCAACACATAGTCTCCAACCCATCTGTACAAAAATTCCACACTTCTACTTAACCCCTCCATTTGTCAGAGTAACTGAAAGAATGAGAACAGAGCTTTGTTGACTTCAGCTCAGCAGTGAGTAAAGGTGGCTTCGCTGCTTCTAATCTAAACTGCTTTGTCCTCGTTGTTTTATGTGGTCTCATTGGCCTGCAAACCTCTAAGCTCCACTCTTTACATATACTTAAAGGAGGGCACTGACCAAGATGTGCTGAAGAGAGAAGAACCAAGGTTACTTCTAGATACCTTAACTCAAGCTTAGGACCTAGGAGAACTGTCCTTTGATTCCTCTGTCAAGTATACTCATTCTTTGTACTGCATCCTTTAGACTGAGTTCTTCCAAAGTTGCTACGAAACAGCATATTTCAGAGCAGGGACGTGAATATACACAGCAGGAGGAACATTTGGGATGATGGATTCCCAAGAGACTGCCTCTGGTCTCTGCAGCAGCGATTAGCCCAGCTCTGGATGACAGAGTGTATTAAAATGGAGATGAAACATAGTAACTGGAAAGACTAGTGGGAAATCTCTGTAAAACCTTCCTGCATTTAGGGTGGATAAGTGAGGACAGTTCTTTTCTGTCTGTCTTCTTCTTCCCTCAGTTGCAGCAGCAGCAGCCTAGAACTGAGTCTTTGGTGTCCTACCTTCTCTTTTCTACCTCCCAGGATGAAAAAATAATGTGGCTTTTCTAGTGTCCTAACCCCATTCTGTCATTCCTGCTGCACTCCTATGAAATGCACGTTAGACTGCAATAAAGCTGGTGTGCAGCCAGCATGGAAATGGTATTGGCAAAGCTGTAATGGAGGCAGAAATTTATGACTGAGCCAGGTGGAGATTGTACCTGAGTTAATATTACCTTGCTGCCAGGCACTGAATTCAGTCATATCACATTGGGCAGGTAAATCTGCTGTTCAAGTGTGGCTATCACAGTGTCTACCCTTTTCTTTGAAAGAATTCTTTGCTTTTAATTAAGGGAGGGCAGATACTAAGAAAAATAAATGGTTGAAAATTGAAAATGTTTCCTTTATGTTTCATTCCTAAATCTACGTGTTTCTAGAAGCACCTGAGTTAGGACAAGTGGAGCTGACCAGTGAAAGAGACATTTTATGGTTAGATGAGACTGGAGGCACGTAGCCCAGCCACTCTGTTTCCACCAGGATCCAGCTGACGGGAGCCAGTCTCTCTTGCAGCGCAGTCGGCTTGGTGCTCCCGGCAGCAGGCTGAGTTGGCGCTTCGCAGTTTCCCATTTCTGCTTGGTTAGCACTGGGGATCATTATCATACTCCACATTTTGCCTGGGATTAGAATTCACTCAACAGTGCAGAATTTTGCAAGAAAGGAGCTTTAGAGAAGAATAGACAGCTAAAGAGAGAAGAATAGGCAGCTAAAGACAAGACATACTTTTTTTTTTTCTCCAGAAAGATCTTCTCTTAGTTATAGACACGCAATCTATTGTGATGAGCTGAAATCTGAATGAAGAAAAGATGTCCTTTCCTGTCTACTGCTTCTCCTCCTGTTCAGTGCAGCACTGATAAAAAGTTGATGCAGCCTTCGTGACATTAATATCTTCATGTAGGTAGTTTTATCATCCTTCTTAGTCAAGGTATCCAGCAGCTGTTAAAGGCATCATTTTCTGTTTATCTTATAAGCAGCTGCTTCAGCAGAGTTGCAAAATTAACATTGTGCTGAGCAAAATGGTCTATGTAAAACAAGGGCAATCTAAATAGGAATATACATAATCTTTCACATTAGAAAGTGGCTATTAAAATTCTGATTCTCTCAGAGGTCGCTCTAACCTAGTTAAATTCTCTTCAGTAAAAGCTGCTATTGTGGCTCAGAACTTTTTTTCCTGTAGTATTCTCTCCTTTGGACTCTTCAGGACTCACCTCTGTCTCCCCTACCATCCAGGCTGCCTTTGCTGGTGTAAATTGCATTACATTCTGCCATTCATTCTTTAAAGCAAAGCTTAACTAGCCAGGCACCATGAATAGCTCTCAGTAGCGGAGTTAGAGTTCCATCAGTATGCTCTTTTCTTGTTTCTTCTTTTCCTTTTGGGGAGATTTTGACTAAAACTGAATTGTTTTGAGGAGGCTACTTGTAGAAAATGTGGCAAGCTGGAGCAGAACAGATGTGAGTTCAGTTCCCTGCTATGACACAGGTTTCACGAGTTTTGTTGGATATATCATTTAATCTCTCTCTCATTCTGCCGCATTCTCTCCCTTGCTGCTCTGCACGCAATATTTACTTCTACCATATAGCTTAGTTCAATGTGTTTTTTTCCTCTAGAGTAAAATCTGTATTAGCCAATGTGTACACAATACTGCGGGGAGTAGGATTGCAGTTTGGATCTCGCATTCTGTCGTGTCACACAAATAAATGCATTAAATAAATACCTCTCCTCCAAGCACACACAGCATCACTATACACTGATGCAAACAGAATCACGCTAAGAATCAGTTAAACCTGATCTCCCTTGCCTGAGGCATGTAATGAAGTAAAAAGAGATTTAATTCCAATATTAGTGTGGTAACTCTATGACCTTAAATGGAGTTCTTTTGAATTTATCTGGGGGATAAGCATGCATCTGTGTAAATGCTTAGAGCCACTGGCTTCCTGGTACTGTGCTGCATAATCTGCCCTTTCGTGTGCTGGAGTGGAACCCAGATCACTAGTTATCCTGGGTCCATGACAGTGGTTTCATGAGCATAGCAGGGTGAGGAGCAGCTCCTAGCTTCTCTCAGGACAGTTTCCAAGGAAACACTCCTAGAAAAGAGTAGTATGTTGCACTCTGACAGTGGAAAACTTCTGTAGAAGCTATGGATAAAGCCCAGAAGTCTCCCATCCATTAACACACCTCCCTTGTGAGGAAATATTATCATATGTTTCTGGAACCACGACATGGCTGGAGCGTTGGCTTGCAGTGCCTAAGTGCCACTGCAAAGTAGCAACGTTTGTGCCTGTGAACTAGGCTATGAAGGCTAATGAAGTCAATGAAACCTCAGGGACTGCTCTGTAGGGACCCCCTTTCTTTTGGCAAGCATATAAAGCAATCTCTGTTTATAATGTGTAGGTGACAAGGTGAATTTGACGAAGTTCATTCTCAAGATGTGTTTGGCACAAGTCATAGCAGAGTCCATATTCCTCCTAATGTAGATAAAAGTGACTAAATGAACATTACAAACAGAGCTTGAATGAACCCTATGCAGAAAGGAAAGTAATTACATTCAGAGGACCCCAGAGAATTCCTATCTCTACCCACTGGTATGAGGAAACAGACTGAGAAAGATCAGTCTGATAAACAATTCTGTGCTTATACTGCAGTAATCAGAGGGCTACAGGCGCTAGACCTGGGGAATGCTGCCTTTCTTAGTTGGGGCCCTTATCTGATAATGGCAGAACTGTTATTTGTGTGTTACGTTGTGAGACTACTGTAGGATATTGAAGTTTCTACGCTGTGAATTTTTTTATCGGCAGCAGAGCCTATTTCAGTAGACAGGGACAAAGTGCTGTAGTTAGATCCCAATTCTGCAAAAAACATTTAACCTTCACCATACAGGTATGCATTTGTGGGTACTAGTGAAACTAACAGTTTGTCCATTCCTTGAACATTTTGCTGAATTAAGGGACAGAGGTCCACCCCCCCTCTTTGTACAAGTGCACTACATGTTATTCTCGACGGCCCTCTTGGTTATTGAAAAGTCTGGGGTCCCTTCAGTAGCCTTAAAGTATTAAAGAAGAAATGGTAGGAAGGACTTTAAGGGGTTTGTTCTTTTATCAGTTTCTCACCCCCTTAGCAAGGATCAGCTCTGTATGTTCTTGTAAGTGTTCATGTTGCTCTATTCGGGGGTTTCTCTGGTTGTTCCACTTCTCTTTTGGGGTCCAGAGCTCAAATGGGATAAAGTAGAGGCTTTACTGATTCAGGCTGAGGGTGAGAGATCACCTTCCTTTGATTACAATGTACATTTGAGTGGGTGCTGATAGCTGGTCCCGGGGAATCCACATTGACAGGCAAGGCACTGTGATCAGCTGGTCTCACAGACTGTAGTGCACTGGGAATTAATAGGGAAGCTAACTTCAGATTGCTTTATTCAGATTGTTCCTCTAAGAACCATAAATTGCTTTAAAGAATTTACATGGCTTTCAGGAGATCATGTCTGGACAGGTGGGACCCCTTGTTATATTGTTATATGAAAAGGTATCAAACATGCTTAGGAACCAGAATGGCCCCTGTAGACTTTGGAGAGTCCCAAATTTTGTTTTTCCATAGCTGTAAACATTTGGAAATCTCAGCAACATCAGCAAAGCACAATGTTACCCTCATGCTCAGGAGAACATAAGAGAAGATTGTGTTGCCTGGACCCCAACAGCTCTGGCATATGCAACTTCAGGACATGGTCAGCTGCCCTGTCAGCTCCCATGGATATTCCAGTATGTAATAGCTGGCATTTGGGCTTCTTGAAGGCATGCTGCATTTCAGTACATGACATTATTGTCATGCTAATTAGTCCAGAGTCAATGCTCCCACTCTCTCCAGCCCTATAAATTTATTGTTGTTTCATACTCTGCTATTCATGGTATGGTAGACTGGAGTACAGGCGGACACTTGCCTTACTGAATTCCTTTGCTTGTGGCTACATTTCAGTTCCAAATTTCATGTGGATTCAGCCTTGGGAAGGAGAGGAGGTTTCAGTAGATCTGCAGAGAGAATCGGACACTACAAAATGTAGAAAGCAGCTGATGGGAGATGAGCTTTACAGTCAAATTTAACCTACCTCAGGGGCAGAACCAATATATTCCTCATGGTTAAGGTGTTGGTATTAAAGCATTTTCACACAGGACAGGCTTTTTGGTTCTTTTTCTCAGTGCATGCATTGAGTATATATATTTATTTTAGAAAAACACTTAGCCAGAAGGAAGACAACATGTAGTGAAAGATAAATTATGCAGATAATGTTCTATTATGCGCACAGAGTAAGAAGTACAAGGGACATGAATTTCCCCAGGGAGACACCTCTGAAAGAGGGGAGGCTGGGACAACATGCAAAATAAAATAAGAGCAGGAAGAAAAATCAAACTGAAAGTAGTAAGCTGTGGCAGATTTTGCTTGAAGGAGGAACAAGACTGAATGAGCAAAATATTGTACTGGAGGGAATTCCTTCCAATGCAAGGAGTGTGTAATAGCTGTGCCACTTATCAAGGTCACTACAGCAACGCGTGAGGACAGAGTTTTGACCCTGCAGGTATTTATGAGGCTTGGAGTAGGTGACTGGAGAGTGTGAAAAGAATGAATGTGGAAAACAACTGGCAGTGTCTTTTCCTTCCAGTCTTCTGCTTTGCTCTGTGGAGAGGGACGCATGGTCTTTTTTAGGCCCTGCCAGCGCTGTGTGGCCCACTGAGGTCTGCCAGTGTCCGTTCCTGTGGGTTGTGTTCCAATGCAGGCTCATGTACACCAGGCCAAACGGCTCCTGGACCTTGTCAGAGATGGACAGAAACACACTGAAGAGGATGGAGATGTAATTGTAATTGAACTGCAGAACATGGAGAGAGTCTGAGTGGGCAGTATCTTTTCATTTATCAGCAGTAACAAGAAGGTGAGAAAAAGATGCTTCCAAAGTCTCTCTTGTTTCACCCCCAGAGCTCTGCCTAATGCTCAGGTCCACGGCAGCAGTTCTTGACATGTTGGTGCTTTTCGTTCATAATGTGCATTAGGCTGAGTTGTGTCTAGGTGAACGCATTAGGGGAATTAAAGAGATTTTTTTTTTCCCTATTCTTCAAATAAGTCCATAAGGGAGAAGTGGCCTCCTTGACTCAATCAGTACGTGCAACCTTTCCTCTGTCTCAGGTTCTCTGACCGGGCTTTTGGCACCCCTGAGATGAGATGCTGAAAGGATGTTGTGTTTTACGCTGTGTGCGGAAACGTAATTCACTCTTCCCGTGTTGCTGCCTTCACAAGCTCCATTGCAGATGAAAGATGAGAAACAAATGTAAGTGCTGGAACCCCTTTGGCTCTCCATTCACATTTAAGTTTGAGATGACCATTGTGCTGTGTATTGGTATCTCGCAATCAAAATCACTGTAAGAATCCCTGCCATTCTGCAGGCTCAGCCATGCTTGCAGCTCCACATTAAGAAAATTGGTTTATCAGTCATTTGTTTTTTTTTTGTTGACTCCTGCAGGTTTAAGGATTTTTTCTTATTTTTTTTCCCCTATTCTCTTCAGTCTGTAATGGGCCAGACTACATTCCTGTCTTTTCTCCCTTGCAACTTTCCACCAGATACGGTTGGAGCCAGAACTAGTTTGCTGATGTCATACAAAGAACTATCTCTCTGAGCGTTTGGCTGATGGGATCAGAAGAACTCCAAGATGATATCGGATTAAAGGTCTGTTTAGGCAAGTGATTCTCCATCTGTTTTGGCCAAGGTAGTTGGCACTTCCTTTTGGTTGTCTTAGTCTTCCATCTCCCTTGCTATTTACATCTTTGTCCTTCTGCCTTTTGGGTTCTGGAGTCCTTCAGTATTCCTGAGGCACTGATATTCCTTTCACAACATTGTTATGACAGATTTGAGGGATATAGGAGAAGAGAGTACATCATGTTCCCTATAGATAACAAAATTCATAATTTGTATTCCCTTCCTGCTCCCTGCTTGCCACAACAGCTGCATCTTGGAGGCCAAGCAAAGAAGCCAGTCCTAGCAGCCTTTTGTGCTTTCCCTGCCTGTCTCCTGCAGCAGGTTAGAGACAGCCAGAGTGGTGGCATGCAGACTGTTTTTCATACATAGCCAGGGATGGTCCTACCCTTGGTGAGTTTGTCTAATCTGAGTTGTATTTTTTGGCCTTGATTTAAAGTTATTCCCTGTCTCTTTTGTAGTAGCTACTGGCAAAGCTGCTGTTCTTATGATGGATTTTGCAGGAGCTGATAGCTTACTTAGGGCAGCAGTCAATATCTGAGCTAGTCTGTTGAAACAGTATCATCTCTACATTTTATCTTCGTATACCCCAACTCTCATTTAATCTAAGTATTAACTGTCATTCCCAGTGTTGAAAAAGCAATTACTGTTTGTAGTATTAAGAGGAAAAAATAGTAGGACACAGCAGATAGAAAAGTTAAGTGCTCAGTATTGGCATCTTTGGTTGCTGTATCTAATAAGGGATAAAATACTTACTGTCTCATGCTCTCCTACTGGAAAAGAGATCTCCCTTCTTAGTGAAGCAGCTAATACGATGCCAAATGTTTGTGCATCACAAGTGTCCTATCTGTGGATTCACAAATTTGATTCCTTTGAGCTTTTTTTACCCTTCAATTAAAATGTCTCCAGGTTTTATTCTTGGCTTTTTCTTGTGGTGCTTGTAAAAGTATCTTCTTGTGCAGTCTTTTAGCAGTAAATTAAAAAGCAGATGCCTCTTTTATAACAAGTTCCTCCTCTGATAACATTGTGGTTTGTCAGCAGATGATGCTCTGCGTATTTCTTTCATTGTTTTGTGGTTTACGATTACAAATTGCTTTTTCATTTTAACCGGATTTCTAGGCCCTAAGAGATAGAAAGATTTATATTAGAGGGGACACAGTAACTTCACGCTTTGGCCTACCCTCAATAGCAGGAGTTGTTTCACTTGAGCAAATTATATATTTATAATGAACCATTATGTCATGATAATATTTCAGGAGAGATCCTGAAGCATGTACTTATATGAATTTTCTTTAGAAAGCCTGATAGGATGTGATGTACTGTCAAATTTATGTGCTCTGGAAAAGCAATTCTAGGCAGTGCTTTCCAAACCAGCCACAATATTTAATCAGTACCATATTGTGACCCTTCCTGTTCACCATTTTTTCCATGGTCTCAGGTCAGATGAAAGCTTTAAGCTGGGGAGATGAATTTTGCACTTGCATTTGAAAGTCCAAAGCTTTTCTCGAGCTGCTGTACAATAGGTGATTGTGAGATGCCTCACTTAGCAAGAACACCAGGATATACTTGAGGTTTAGCTCAAGTCCCTTCTTAAAGCATCTTTCCTTGGCCTTTCCCATCTTTCTTTACCAATGAGTAGCCAACAGGGGCTATATGAGAACCATATCTAATATGAACATTGTTCTCATTTAAGTAGTGTTTATGCTATAGAGACTGTCCATTGCTCTCCTAAAAGTGCCTAGGAGATGAACTAAGTAGAAGATTTTGAAGATAAAAACTGCTGCTTGTGTTACAGCCAGAGGATAAGGCAAGTGCAGGACATGGAGATTACTGAGTTGTGTTACTCTCAGCTCTTTTCGTGGTGTAAGACGTTGCTTAGGTTTTAAGTCAGAGATGCTACTCAGTGTTTTGCAGGAGTAATGTGTGGCAGAGCATTCCAGGATAGTGAGGCAGCTGGAGACATAATTGCGTTGGTACTGACAGTTTTAGAAAGGGATAAATGAGATGCTGAAGTGATGAGGCATTAGTGAGCATGTCAGCATATCTACATGCTAAATATCTGTCATTCTGCAATCATTATGTGGAGAAATCATCAGTATATATGGGGAAAATATCAGTGGGACTTCTGTCTGAGGAAGGCAGACGCCACACGTGCAGTATGTTTGTTTATGTGTCTGCACAGTCAGTCTGCAGGGCCGGGGCTCTGGCACTGGGCCCGGAGCCATCGCTGCTTTGAGCCTTTTTGTCCGGCTACTTTGCGCTTTTGCAAAGCAGAGAGAGGTCTGTGGTTTTCCTAGTGCCATCTTTCCATGATCAAATATGTAATCAGAGCCTAGTGTTGCTAGATTTCCTTTAGTAACTATAAGACTAATGCGAGGCAATTTTTTACCTTATTTTATTTCCTTTTAATGCAGTCATGAATGTATCATTGCATATTGAGAGCATCTCACATTAATGTAAAAATAAATAGGTCCCTGTGTCTGCTATGGCATTGCCCACATCTGGACTTGTATCTTTGTGCAATTCTGCCCATGAAAAGCTGGTCACAGATGAAGGCAGTTTGTCCTTCTGCTCTCGTTTAACCCATGCTGGGATGGATTTTGCTGTATTGCTTCCTGTCTTGCTGCCGAGGTGAAGACCATCCTACCTGACACCAATCCTAAATGTCCCCAGCAGTGCCCTTGTGCAGCTAAACACAGTTACTGACATGCATATAATATATGGGAAATAGCAATATAAGGCACAGAGGCAGTTCATCACCTTAGAAGCATAATGTGTGTATGAGTGAATCTGTATGGACTCTCTATGGGGCTTATTGACTTTTTGTTAGCAAAATGGTTCTCAAAGAGCAGTTAAAAGCTAGACGGGCATCATGGGGAGAATGAAGGTGACTGCTCATCATCAACATGGCAGAAAGCTGGAGCGAGCAGGGACGACACTTGCACAGTGCATAACTGTCCCCTGGAAAGACTGCGTTTTCAAAGCTGTATCTTCACACCTTTACAATCTAAGTAAAGTACAGAAATAAATCATTCTGCACGACTGTCATCCTGCTCCCAGTACCACCAGCCAAAGAGTTTAAATATAGCTAAACTACTGTGGTTCCTGAGCATAAACTCTCAAATGCTCAAAATGAATTGCTTGGTCACTGTATCACAGGAATTATTTATAAAGCAATTATCCTGGGAATTTTATTGTCCTTTGTTTCTCTTATAGGTTATGGATCAACTAGATATTTTACTCCTGTAGAAATGCATTCTTGCTCTGCTCTGCTCTGCTATAAAATGTCTGAACTTGGCAAGCTGGAGTTGGTTCTGTCTCTCTTGCAAAACACTTTCAATTTGCAGCAAAGCTTTTAGTACCATTCTGCCAGAGTCCAGGTCTGTATTTCTTACACCTCTCTTTTTCTGTTTGTTTATTCCTGAGGATGTCAGCATGAATGCAGAGAGTTCTTTGCAGTTATGTTTCCTCATCCAGTCTTCTCCTCTCCTGTCTGTCATCTCATCAGACCTGTTATCTGCAGATAATGTTTGTGGTGCAGCTGAGCACATACAGAATCAGCCCTTTGAGGAATGGATATCTTTGAGTTTTTGGCATAGGTCTGCAGCATTAGTCACGAGGCTGAGGGGGAGCAGATATGGATTGACCATAAAGGAGTACATCTATAAATATTGAGTGGATTTAAGTCATAGGAACATAAGATTAGCAATTAGAAGGTTCAGACCTCCTAGGCTTTCAACAGAGGCCATAAGCAGACATGTGGCAAAAAATAAGAATAAAGCAAGTGCCTGTGATCTTCCTCTTTTTCCAAGCTGAGTATTTTCAGCTCAGGATTTCCCAAGAGCGATAATGGTTCTCAGTAACCTACACTACATCCCTCTTGCAGCTGCTTGTCCAGGCCATGTGCTTGAATATCAGTGATTTTACCATCGTTCTGTACCGACTACATTGGCTTTTAGAGTGAAGCTTATTGTCCTCCAGCTAATGTACGAATACAGCAAATTGCAGTAATTAGGCATCATACTCTAGTCACAAATTATTACAGAGCAATTCCAGTGTCAGTGTTAGTAGAATGCGTAAGTGGTCAGAAGAAATAAAGCAAACAACCCTGATGGTGTGAGCTGAAGCTCACTCAAGCCAGTATACTCACATAAGAGAAAAATACTAAATAAGATAAAGCCTGTGTAGAAACTGAACTTCAGGAGCCTTTTTAGCTCTGCTGCCATTATGGGTGAGTTAGCACCATAGGTTAGAAGGGTGAATTGAAATCATTGGAAAGATGGATGCCCTTCATGGCATATTTTTCTGGAGATGTTCTTTATTCATTTCCCTCAGTTGGGAGAGAACATTTCTAATATTTGTCTGCCTACTATTGCATTGCTGTTGACTAGTCATATACGATTTTCAATTATTTGCTTCCTCATTCACTGAGGCCATTTAGGGCTTCTTAGTCAATCCACTAAATAACATAAGGAACCAGAGGGCATGTCTGAACTCTGAATTTTTGCTGGCCTGACTGTCAGCTGGGAATGTGAGCAAACCATACCCACTAGCTAGCACAACCATGATGACAGAAGCTCTGGGGCACATACAAAAATGCAAATAGCCAAATGTTCTTGGGTTGTGTCTCTGGAGAAGTATTACAGCTGGATGTGGAGAAGACCCCTTCTGCTGATACAAACTGCATGTCCTTTCAGGTCAATGCCTATCTATCTATCACAGTGACAAGAATTTTAGTGTAGAAATGACTATTTCATATTTTCTTCTTGATAACACGTTTCCTGAACTAAGGTACTCCAGCTATTTGGGTGAAAATTGTCTCTGAGACTAAGTAGATGACAACATTTCTTTCCCTAAACATTTTCAGTGGTGTGGAAGAGACATGATGGGGGGCACAGATGGAAGAACAAGTTACATAAGGAAGGTTAGTGGCTGATTTACCTGAATGTAAGTAGTAATGCGATCTCCACTGTAAGCCCCAGGACACCCTCCTCTTTGTTTCCTGAGCGGATGCAAAGTAACCAACCTCTTTTTTTTTTTTTTTTTTTCCTAAGGATAAATCACTTCCATATACATCTGGTTGAATATGAGGCATGGGATTATGCATACAGGCAATTATGATGGAGTGCAAGCCTTGTAAATTTATACCCAAACTTACCCCCTGGTCACTCATTCATCTGCCCTTGTCTTGACAGGATTCATGTGAAATAGCAGGACAATAAAAGCTGTTGTTTTGCTAAAAGATGTTAATAGCTGGCCTTGGGGAGAGCTGGGTTTCCAAGACAATCAGTGATGACACAGATAACTCGGTGGAAGCATTAGGCTCAGAAGAACAAACAATCAAGCCTTTATTTTGTAAAGGTACATGGGCTACCTTGGAGTGGGGCTTGTCTGAAAGTGTAGCTTTTACAGGATTTTATTTTTATGGAAAGGTCTTTGCAGAGCAGTGGATTATCTGAAGTACTGGTTACACAGAAGGAAATATATGGCAGATATTCAAGACTGTACCTTACTGGGAGAAGGTCTAACGGTACCTCATGCTCAAGGGCACTGAGCAGAGCTCCTTCTGCTGCTCACACAGTGCAGTGCTCAGCCTGCCTGCCATGCTGCAGCATCGCACTGGGAACAGGAGGAGATGACTGTCAAAGAAACAGCACATTTCACTACTTGGGCATCCTTTGGGTGGTGAGAGATTTTTCAATAAAACAGCTCATAAAATTGAGTCTTTCAGCGGGGGAGGTCATAATATAGATGTACCCTCTCTAAGGAACTGGTGATACAGTGAAACTCCCTTTTCATCTTCTTTCTGTCTCTTTTTGCCTGTTCTGTTTGCACAGAATAGAATTTTCTCCCTGTCTTGGAGAAAAGACACTGTCATAACCGCAGGACTAGCTGGGAGGGTCTGGTTATAGGGCTGCTGATGTTTTCTGATAGTTTCTAGTCTAATTTTGGATCGAATTGTTTCTGTCTAAAAATGCTTTCTTTTCCAAGGTTATGCTTTTGTGAAAGGACTTAACAATCAACTAGAAGTAATCTATCTAGTCCCATCTATGTAGGCAAACATACAAAAGCCTTCTGAATTTGGAGTGTTCTGTTTTAAATTTAGATGTTTTTAAGTTATTTCTTAATCTAAACAGATAGCTGAACTTGCAGCAGCAGCAGAACCTACTGCTGTGTAGTGAAGTAGGTTCATACCATCTCAAGCAGATGAACTGAACTAAAGGAAGGTAGGTCCAAATGCCAAAACTGAGGGCTTTTTAATTCATTCTAATGAATGACTCTCATTGACCCACACTTCCTGCTTTCCTAAGTGCTTACAATTGGCTCTGAATTAATATGGGAGAACTTTTTACTGGCATAGGGGAAAGATACATCTCATTACAGGAACCTACAAAAGCCTAGTAGGAACTACAGAAGGAAGGAAAGAGGGGCTTAGCTGTGTGAAGCCCACTGAAGATAGATTGAGGCATGTGAAGAGATGGCAGAGCTTAAAACAGTGATGACCTTTATGTCACCTTTATATGTCTACTATAGACATGTCCCCGTCTGTGCTAGGTAGTTAAACTTTCTTCAAACGTAATTCATCTGGACTAATTCAGATTTCTACATTTGGATGATATGAATCATAGCCTAGAAACTGCTCTTTCTCTCCGCTGGTCCTTGTCAGTGTCTAGTGCAAATAAAGACACCTGCATTAAAATGAGGAGCTGAATCCAACCCCATATGAGCAAAAGCAAAATTTCCTCTGCAAGTCCTAGTCTGAGCTTTGGAGTACTGCTTCTCTTTCAGCACAACCTGCCTGTGTAGCCATTTTTGCACTCCCAGCAGACTAATTATTACAAAAATCCTCTGTCATTGCTTTGCAACGGTCCATAGCTTAACTAATTTAAAAATGCAAATGAATGCTAAATTGCAGTTGAGTCTAAAGCATCTCCCTTTTCCTCGCTCTCTTATTTTCTCTGCTGGGAAGGGAGAGATACAGCAGACTGTAAATGCTGATGGTGGAAATCAATCTTTTTGATTTGAAGTAATTTTGAATTAAATCCTAGTGCCAGGGATAGTGACATCATCAGAGCTGTTCAATTGATCCATGAAGAGGAAAGGCTTGGACTTGATCCTCCCTTTGTCCTTAAACACAGAAACAAACACTGCAGTCTTCAGTTCTTTTCACTGGGATCCTTTCATACTCAAATCATCTCAAATGTTAGGAAGAGGTAATTCAGGAAGCACATAAGCAAATGTGTGAGCTAAAACACATCTCTTCTTGCTGCTGCTGTTCTGTTTTGCACTTGCATGTGTGTGACAAATGCTTGGGTGGCTCCCAGGACTCTGCTGATGGGATGTTACTACTTAAGCATCTGTAACAACTAACTAGTTAATGCTAGTTGAACTGTTGGTACATTCAGACTCCTGTAGCCCCAGCCTCCTTATTATCCCATGGTCCTCCAACTATCTTTAACCACTGATGTTAACTTCTCTGAGACAGTAACTCATCTAGGGAAGGGGTTATATCATAGCTACGTATTTGAGGAGGTTGCAAACAACATGGAGCACCGTGATTCATAGTCTTTGGCTGGCGAGATCATATGGATGCTTCCCTAATGCTGGCACGGCACTGTAGCATCAGCACTGCAGTTGAGTGTTTGCACAAGGCTCCTGAGGCCAAAATTTTGAGATTTCCAAAAGGCCAGTGATAAATTCTAGGTTAGATATCAGGACTAATTGTCTTGACTGTTGGTGTGTGGCTTAAGAAATTTGTGATCCAAACCATTTAACCCTCTCTTAAACATAGATGTCCTGGTAGTATAATAGTTAGGTACCCAGAGAAGACAGCTTGAAAAAGTAGTCCCTTTACGCTTCGGAGTTTTGAGTAATAGACATTCTGAGGGATTCATCCTCAGCTCCTCTGTTGGTGCCAGTCTTCATGATAACTGACATCTTGCTGGGAGAAAAATAGCAAATAGCAAGAATCACCCCAGAGGGCATCTGTTGGCAGCCCTGCACACGGGCTACGCTGGTATTCACAGCACTTTTCCTATTTTGCAGATTGATGCAGAGATGAAATTTCATGACTGTTTGTTGACACTTCCAAACAGCCGACAAATTTCTAAATGGGCTCTGCAAAATCTGTTGAAACTCAAACTCGCTGTATCCATCGGTCTTGTTTGAGCTCACGGCGTTTGCTGGGTGATGGGTGACAGGAGGTAAACATTGTCCTTTGGAGGTATGAACCCCTTGGTCCCCTCAGATCAGATGCTCCCGGGCACACACACGTTCCTCTCCTGGATCCCGAAGGAAAAGAGTGCGTTTTCCCTGTGCAGCCCGCAAGGCTCCGCGAGGGAGCGGGGCCAGACTCCTGGATTTCAATTAAGATTCAGACATCACAGTGATAGAGTTCTCCTAATCCTTGTGCAAAGGTGCGTGTGGTTAATCAAACTGCGCTGCCTCGGGCTCCGAGCTGCTTTGTTTAACGTGCGCTTAGTGCCGAGGCTCCCGGGAGCCGCTCCTCTCCTCGGGATGCGGAGCGCGTTGGCGGCCCTCGCAGCGCCGCGCGCCTGGGGGCTGCTCCTCCCCGTGAGGCAAACGTGGCTGTTGCCTTCCTAATGTTGCCTTCCTAATGGGGCCTTTTAATAGCTGCTGCGAGGAAGGGGAGACCTAGGCCTTCTCTCAGTGCGGAGGAGCATTAGGCCTATTGCTGTGGGTGCAGTTGCATTTGTGAGGAAGAACAGATAGTTTTCCATGTGGACCAATGGCATTCAATGAGGGAAGGAGGGGATAAAAGGCAAGGACAGATTTTTTTTTTTTTTTTTTTTTTTCTCTCCTTTCTGTGTCTGTCCTCAGTTACCCCAGGGATTGCAGCTGGATGCCAGCTCCACTAACCCGAGGTTTTCTGGCTCTCCGTGTCCTGAGAGCAGGGCAGCCTACATTTCCAAAGATGTTGTCTAATTGGGTCATCTTGTATTGGTGCTCTATTTTTTCATGTTCCTTAGGGAGAGGGGAGGTCATTTTTGGAAAAAAAAAAAAAAAATTTGAATCTGCTTAGTGAAAAGCTGGCCATAGCTGCGAACAAAGCCGTTCTGAGGTTCTTCTCTGCATGCCTCTTGAAGCCCTCAGGAGAATCATGACAAGTAGGGACACTAGCACATAGTGAAGGCGACACTTTAATGTTTTTCCCAGACACTCCTGGCCTGGTGCCCAGATAGAGGGTGGCAGAGGAGCTGTTCTCCAGGCTGGAGAGGTCTCCGCAGGAGAGATCCGTTTCTAGGAGCTGTTTTAGCCACAGAAGACACTCTTAAATCTGTATTCGGATTCAAGGCCAAATCCTGCTCTCGGTAACACCAGTGTAAAGCTAAAATTTATTATCTGAAGTGATTATATTAACTTCAGAGAAGCTCTAGCCTATAGTAATGAGAAGAAAATGTGACCTAAGATTCACTTTTGGAGGACAGGAGAAAATTTACACTTTGCATTAGAAGGGTAGATGAAGGCATAATGTGCATCCTACAGCAAATCCTGAGTGAGCCTAAACTGCTCCAGCTCTGAGCGTGTCCTCTCTGCACATGTGTGTGTACATACACCTAACTGTCTTCATGAGTATACACACGATTCAGCCTCCTCAGTGTGGGTGGATACCTGTGTCTATGTATGTGTGTGTCTGTGTACGTAGATAATAACAGCCTGTCAACATATATTCTGTCTATCACTTGATCAGCTGTGCTTATGTCACTTATACCTCAGACTGTTTAGGAGAGGAGTGAAACTGCATCTGCTCTCTCTACATATTCATATATGTGTATATATATGTGTGCATGTGTATATATATGTATGTATTTGTGCATTCCCATCCACATCAGGGTGTTTTTAGATGCTAGCAGGCAGCAAGAGCTGTATTGAAAATTAATTCCGTTTAATTTTTGCAAAAAGGAACATTATAGCCAAAAGATATTTGCCACCAATGTTGGAGGACATTATGTATTTGGGGTTTTTTCACTTGCAAGATGATAATGTTCTGGTGTAAATGTTTTATAATTATCTCATGAATTATTCACAGCTAACTTGATGACCCGACTTTTTTAGGATTATGGTCTCCAGAGTGCAAGGAGGGAGGGAAAATTTAAAAATAAATAAACATAAAGACAGGACCCAGCTGCAAGGATGAGAAAGCACTGAGGCCTCTGATTTATTGTCTGTCTGCACTGGAGGAAGGTTTCATTGTTTTATTTGTATTTTTGTGGTGATGAGCCTATGTGAGCCAATGTGAGTAATATGAATGAGGTTATTTTCTATATATATAAGGGCAAGAAAGACTGAGAAAGAAATCAAGCTCCTTTCACTGCCCTTTTAATCTGAAGATAGCGCTTGAATTATTTCACCTATTGTTCTAGAGCCGAGAGGCCCTGCTATTGTTGAAACCATTTGCATCTGATGAAGCATTCATGGAAAGCGTTGTGGGGTTTTCTTCTTGCATATTTCTGTGCCTTCTTCCTTCCTTTCTCTTTCCTTGCTTCCCTTTCATTCCTTATCATCTCCCTTTCTGTCATCCTTATTCTCACTTGCTTATTTTGTTCATTTTCCTTGTGTTCTCTTTTGCTCTTCTGTTCTGCTTGTGACCTTCTGAATTTGTGGTTTTTTTTCCCTCTACTTCTCTCTGAATCTTTTACTTTTGGTCTTCTAATATTTTCTTCTGTCTATAATTCCTTCTTTTTTTTTCTGTACTGCTAAAAGGGTCTCAGTGATAACTGCCTTTGTCCATAAGCATTAATCAAAATGAGCCGAAAAGAGTCAGACTGAAAGAAGCGCTCCAGTGATTTAATGAAATATAAGGAGAACCTCTAGAAGAGTTTAAAAACTAACACCTGAGCCTACAAATCCGAATGTCTATCAGCTCTTGATACCCTGAATATATTGAAAGGAAATACAGAAAGTTCATTGCCATGCCCCAAAAAACAATAGCATAGAAAGCCCTGGAGAAGTCTCCCAGCTTGCCAATTACCAGTGGATTTTAATGGAAAAACTGGAAAACAGTGCTGAATGCCTAGGTGAACAAAGAGGAGGCCAGGAGCAATATGTCCACTGTGAAGGATCAAAGCTTGGTGCAAACTTCAAGGTCTTCTTTGGGCTCTGGGAAGGCATGTTGCTGTGTGTGGACAGAACAAGCTGGCACCCAGATGCTTTGTTGTGTTGAGGTTTATTGCATTGGAGTTTGTATAAAGTTTTCAGCAACCAGCAATATATGTATTTTTTCAAGTATCCCTGGGGGTCTGCAGAGCTTGATGGATATGCCTATGTATTTCTAAGTGGCAATTGAGAGGACATTTTGGAGGGTGGCTGGCAAAGCATAGGTAATTGTAGAAAGATGAATGCGCAGGCAGGAGTTTTTGGAGAATGAATATGAGAATAAGAGTGATTCCACGAGCCCGGTTCATGCATTTATTTAATTCTATGCTACAAAATGGAAGGGTAATGGAAAACCAAAAATTGCACTGATGATTTTTCTTCCCCTCTCTGCCTTTATTTATTAAGCTGCTCTGGAAACACCTTCCAGAGTCCTGCGTTTTTTTTGGCTCAATATTTGTTATAGCTTCATCGGCCTTGAAATGTGAACTGCAGGCAGCTTGATAAATGAATCAAGCATCTTCTTCCGCCAGAATCAAACAAGAAAAAAAATAGTATCCATAGAATTTTTTTTTCTTTAGCATTTCTGTCAACAGCATTTCCTTCAGATTTTCTATAGAGTGGTGCACCAGTGTGGCTCAGTTCAGCAGTTGTGCCCAGAGCAGAAGTTCATCAGTGGATCATCACTAGACCTCAGCCTGCAGCGAGGAGGGCAGTGGCAGTAGATTGAGCTAGAGACAGTCCTAGGAAGGCCGAGCACTCCAAATGTGCCGGGCAGATCAATGGAGCAGATGCACTGATATATATGAAGTTGAGACCTCCTCACAAAATAGCAACTGCCCTACTTCCATGCAGCTATTTTTTTCCCTAGACCTTCCTTAGCTCCTTCTTTCCAGAGCTTCCTTAATGCCAGGGCTATATTTATCCCTGGTTCAACCTTCTTGTCTTCAGCATGCTTCCGCCATATTCCAGGGCTGGTCCAGCCTGGAAGTAAACCAAGGCTCCATCTACTCTAACATATTGGTAGATTTAAATGTTTCAGTCCCGTTTGTGAAAGTACAGAATGCCTGTAGAAAAATTAGTACCCCATAAGAAAGTGGTAACAGACCATTGGTTGCATAGGCCCCTAACAGCCTGGTGAAGGGATGGATGTGTTGCATTTCCCCTTATAGTAATTAGTACAGGTGTTGGAGCAAAACAGGGGGAAAAACAACAACATAGAAGAAAGTGTCTAATTTGTTAGGAGGGCCAGACCTCTTGTGAGGGTAGAATGACAGGAGTTTTGCACCCTTCTCCTCACTACACTATTTCATCTCTGCATGCAAAGCTGGTTAATAAGCAGAGACAAGGTTTGGGGGGGTCAGCTCTCCCTATATTCATTGGCGGGTAGTTTGCTGGTATGGATCGTACCGGCAGCAGTTTATCCTACTCTGCTAATTCAATTTCTGGTGAGCTGCAGTATGGCAGCTACAAGCTGCTGCAGAGTGAGAAAAAAGGCAGCAAGCTCCGGCTGCCCCTTGTTTTCCTGACTGTCTCCTCGCTGGGTGCTGCTGACAACGTCCCAGGCTGGTTAGGGTCACTCCTTCCTGGCAGTGAGTCCATTGCCACAGCAGTTCTACGGACTCATTAACGAAATTATGGAGAAGCAATTTGGTCGAGTTACTGCAGAGGCCCCACTCTCCATCACATTGTGTGTCCTGGCTTGGCTGTTCTTCGCATCTGTTCCCGTCGCTCTTAAGAGCTGTCAGGCTTTAGAAAGATGTGGCTATTTTGAGGTGAGAGGTGAGCTCGGGCAGAGAGGGATGGAAAGGCAGAGGCTGATTTCCTCTTGCTGGGAAGATGTGGTTCACATCCAGACAGGAATATTAATGGAAATGAGGGGTAGGAGATCTAAAGATGTCTTGACCTCTGTGATTCTCCTGGTTTTTAGAATGCATAATTGCAGTATCTTTAACACCAAAGGAGAACTGATTGTTTGCAGAGGAGGAAGCCAATGGGAGCAGATCAGTATTTCTATTACCTTGCTAGAAGAAAAATTGAAAAAAAGGGACTCTTTATCTGCTACATCAAATCAGAAGGAATGTATGTTTAAGGCATCTTGGCGACTATCTTCCCCAAGGCCAAAAGAGGGATCATTCAGTGATAGCTGCCTGTTCAGTCTGGAGCCACTGTGAATGTGTGTGGATTATGGTGTGGATCATTCACCTGACATGGGGCCTGGTTGGAGGCAAGGCAGAATGCAGCTCTGCTGTCCTTGATACAGAGAAATAAATAAAGTCACTATGAAGGTAAAATAAGGACTGATGTGTTGAATAATAACCAGAGGCGATTAAAGCTGGACACCTCAGTATGTATTTTCTATGTTGCAGTGCTCTTGGAGAATCTCATAGAAGGCGTGGGACAAGGTGGGTCTCAAGTTAGGAGCATAGAGTCCGGTTTAAAAAAAAAAAAAAGAGAAAAAAAAAAAAAAAAAAAGTGGAATTCCTGGCAAGTAACATGCCTCTGAATTAGGTATGTTGTGTTGGT
>JAVCKT010006877.1:0-15373 GCA_032273925.1 Rhynchotus rufescens
GTTGTCTTGAAATTAGAGTGAATTGTTTCTTGGAAATGTACCCAGAACCAGATGGTCTATGAAACTTTTTACAGTTTTTTAAGAAGTGCTTTTTTGTATGTGTATGGTCCCACGTTACCCATGTGCTCTGAAATGATGTGGGAGTCTCAACAATTCAGAAGAAATGGGGAAGAAGTTTTGATAATGATAGTAGTAAAACATTAAAATTTAGAAGGGTTTAAATGCAAGGGTATCATATGGCAGTTCTGCACTGAGATACTGAGGAGATATATTAGAAGCATAATATAGAAATAAGTTTATGAAATCCAAATTTGTTTTCTGAAGGAATTCTTTTGGAGAGCTTGATGGAATATTGGAATATGTAATAATGAACAGAACTCTGAATGGGCTAGATTAAGCACATTGCCATTCATATTTTTCTTTGTCTAATCTTCCCCACGGCACTTTTTGTTAGGTTTATCTTTTTATCTTATTTATTTATTTATTTTTTATTTTTAACTTCTCTGCCAGATATATTCCCCCAGACAAGAGAGAAGAAAATGATCAGTCAACCCATAAATGGATGGTATATGTCCGAGGCTCTCGGCGAGAACCCAGCATAAATCATTTTGTCAAGAAAGTTTGGTTCTTCCTCCACCCCAGTTACAAACCTAATGACCTGGTAGAAGTGAGGTAATAAGGCACTATTCCAGTTTCATGCTTGCTGCACTTTAAATGCTCAGATTTGTAGAAATGTAGAAATTTGTAAAATGTAGAAATTTTCTTTTCCTTATTTTGTATTCCATGCTTTACACTAACCTCCAATCTGCTGGACTTGCTCGCCAAATAATAGTCAAAAATAATCAGCTTTTATATATTTTTGTGTATTTATGTGAGAGGTTTTTTGGGTTTTCCTACTGTCAAAAGCTTTTTATTTTGTGCTCTCTATATGAGTTAGTGCATCTACTCTATGTATCAACCTGTCCGCTGTTCAGGTTAGGCTTTTATTATTAAAACATGTTCTCTTTCTCTCTCTCTCTCTGTATCTCTCTCTCTCTCACTCCCTTGTGGAAGAGAAAGAAGAGTCTCAGAAGGCTAATTGGCCACAGATTCGTATGTATTTGGGAAGAAATTTTATCCCCTTCCAAATATTTCTCCTCTGTAGTGAGGTCAGTGGGGTTGACTGCTTCACAGAATTAATTTCCCTTGCCTCTGTTGGTGCTACAGGAAAGTGAGAGGGTCTCTGTCCTCTCTCAAAGCCATATTCAAAACTGTTGTCCCAGGTCTCTGCTGACTACTGCCAGGAGGTACCTAGTCCCTTTTCCTTCTTGTTTCTTTGCACAAACAGTGGGAAGAAACCTTCGAGCTACTTTGTGTCTTCCCAAAGAAATTATTCTCCAAAGTAGGCTCTGCTGCCTATTTGAAGGAAAGCTAGATTTGTGACGCTTAGGTACAAAATATCAACAGAAATCTGACAAAATAGATATGTTTAAAAGGCAACTCCAGAAAGACATATCTGAGATGAGAAGTGTTGGTAAGGGCCACTAATTATCGTGAGATCATTGAGGTGGTGAGGTGGATGAAAACAGACTCCTCTTACTTACGTAAAATATTGAATTACACCTGGATGCTATATATTTTGTGCTTTCTCCATTTCAGTCTCACCAGTGCTGTTGTCTCCTTGTTTAATCCCTTTTAGTTAATTGATTTCTTACTGTAGCATAGTCCCAGACATTTTAATTAACATTCTTGTTCTGGATTGAAAATAACCTTTAAACCTCTTGTATTTTGTTTCTTTGCAAAGATTGGGATTTACAATTAAACTAAAGTTCAGAGTTATGGCAAATATTAGAGATAAATATGCCCTTCAGCTTGGAGGCTAGCGCTAATGAAGTTAGTTTTTCTTTGGTATATGTTTGTTTGTGCTGTGTGCCTTTTTGGCAGTAGATAGGGGATAATAGAGACCGCAAAATGCAGTCTTGAAAACTCACCTTGCAGCAGTGTCCTAGGAACTGACTTCGGCATCTATTAAATATATATATATATATATATACATATATATGTGTATATATATATATATAAAAAAATTTTATATATATAAATTTGTCTTTGAAGCAGCTCTTCTTTTAAAATGGCTGTTGTCCCTGATGCTCTGTACTCCAAGATACTGTTTTATAGTTTTCTTTCTTCTTCCATTATGCAAGATGAAAATATATTTTCAGCTGTCTACAGAAGTGAGAATTTTTGTAGATTTAGTCACTTGATCAGACTTAATGTTCTGTCCATGATGAACAGCAGGACTGAAGGTAACTCTCAGTTAAGAAAGCAGTCTTAGGTTTTCTGAAAAAGAGATGGTGAAAACTGTCCCTTTTGCATCCAAAATGTCAACCATCATTTGTTTCCAGAGAACCTCCATTTCACCTGACCAGGAGAGGCTGGGGAGAGTTCCCTGTGAGAGTCCAGATTCACTTTAAGGATAGCCAGAACAAGAGGATTGATATCATACACAATTTGAAGGTATTTGAATAGAATGATTGAGAGAAAGGCAATTAAACATTTTCTCCTGCATAATCTAGAGGAGGCTCTGCTTTTGTGTGTGTTTCCACCTCCCCCTGTTGTATCGCTGTCCTGCTGATCATTTATACATGAATGGTTGAGATGGAGAATCAAAAGAAGATTCAGGAAAGGCAACCTTGGCTCTGGTAGAAATGATGCTGTAGCTGAGGAACCCAGCCTATGAAAAGCTGGAGTTGATTCTACTCGGAGCAGCAAAGGACGTAGATACTCCTGCTCTGCAGTTTGAGATTTTATCATTCTTTTACTGCCTTTAACTTGAAAGGTTGCTGCAGGTTCTCTTCCTCTTGGTGAAGTGACTGCTATGTTTGTTCTGTCCGTCCACTCCCGCCTTCAGCTAGAGTTTTTGACAGGGAGAGGAGAGGCTAAGATTTCCTGTTCATTTTTTTTGTCTTTGAATGCATGAAGAACATGAGCAGGGACAGTTAGTTAGATGCTCAAATCACCTTCGTCCTATGTAGGCCAACTTCCTAGACTGCCTGTGTCTCCTGTGCCACACTGCAGCTGCATGGGACTGCATGTCTCCCCAACAACTCACTGTCTTTAGCTTTTTTCTCCCTTTCTTCTTTAGCATAGACTTTGGCCCGTGGAGCTTTTATTTTGCAGAAGGCAGTGTTTAACAGCACGCAGATTTCTGAGCCTGTGGCTTCAGAACGTTTGATGAATTTTTCAAATTATGTAGTTTCAGCTCTTTTCAAATAATTGTAATTTTTAGCTAATGTATTGTTTTACCCCAGTTAATATAAATATGTTGTGCTGCTTTGCTCAGTTGGACAGGACCTACACAGGCCTGCAGACGCTTGGCGCAGAAACGGTAAGTGAATGGGTTGTGGGAGGGGTGCTGTGCATTGATTCTCTTAAGGTTTTTTAAAAGGAAAAAGCCATAAGGGACTATGTACTGAGTTGTCTCTGTTTGCTTTTCTAGTTTTGGGAATGTAGGTTACTCTCTTGTTAAGTGAAGTAATTATAACAGCTTGTCACTATTTGTGACAACAGCTTGTCTTTTTTATTTTTCTCTTTCCAGTGCAGGGGAAACTTCAGGTCTAATTTAATGAAATGTTAATCCATACTACAGTTTGCATTATTTCTTTATGGAGCTTCTGTTTCCAGATGTCTTGCTATGCTGCTCATTTCATAAATAAAGAATTTAAAATAAAGAGGATCACCTAACTATCCTGCTGAAATGTTGCAGTAGATTTAAGTACTGCTAGCTCTCTGCCTATTTCAATATTCATTACATTAACGGAAAAGGAAATCTTAAAGCTGTAAATAAAATAAATGAGTGAATACATCATAGTCTGTTATAACCTTAGAGGGTTTATTATTTTTCCCTCATACTGTAGCGAATAGATTTTTTTTTTTATTGTGAAATTGCATTATTTCAGCTTTTCAGTCTGGGGAAGAGACTTCAATGTGAGATGTCTACTGTGATTAAAGAAAATTTTTGAAGAGTAGGTGATGTTGTAGTAGTGTGTTTTTCAAGGCCTTTTTCAAAAAAGTCAGAGAAGGCAGACTCCAGTTCACTGCCCATCCCTGTGGGGGATACATAGCATGCTTGGATCTGGGTTTTGTGTTCCTTAACTGTTCACTATTCAGATATTTCCATGGCCAGAGAGATGTGCTGTTTTGCTATGGTATTTTCCTGTTGCAGATTGTTTTGCCTAGCTTAAGTGCTACAGGACTTCCGGTCAATCTCTTCCTGAAATGAGTGGAAATTTTATGCAGAAGTGCGGAGAGGGTGGGAGAAGATTTCCAGATATTCTGCAACATTTAAAAAAAAAAAAAAAAAGCATTTATTTTATCTTTAGGTGTCTTTACCCAGCAACCAAATATTAATATTACCCTTTCACCTATTTCTGGTAGGTAGTGGATGTGGAGCTACATAGGCATTCCCTTGGCGAGGAGTATCTCTTTTCCCAGTCTTCAGAGTCTGAGCTTTCTGATGTTCCTACATCTTTACCACTGCCATTGAGTATCCCAGCACCAGTTAAAGCTTCTTCACCAATTAAACAGTTGCATGACTCCAGCCCGGATGCTTCTGCAGACAAAGGTAAAGCAAATGGGTATGGGTATATTTTTGGAACCTTGGCTTTTCTGGATACCTCCTTGGGCTTAAAGGTTGCCAGTGCTGCCTGCTTGTTGTTCATACCAGATCATGTATTTCCTCAGTGTTCTGGGAAATGGATTTCAGAAATGGTAACTGTTTGATGTTTGACTTTTCTTTTTGAAGCTCGAGTTTGTTGAGTAGGCTCTATTCTGCTAAGCTTAGTGAATGTGTGGCTTTGTGCAGCACATGTGGCTGGGAAGAATGGCTGTTGAACAGCAGTTGTAGTTTTGCTCTGGACAAAGAGTGTTTTCAGAGAAGTGTTGTGGTTTCTGAATGTTTTGGGACCTCTGTGTATATAGCTGAGGGATTAGTCTAGTGGTATGTCCGGGTATATGTGAGTGCCTGATGCATGTTAGCTCAGCAAAAGGAGATGGAATAACTGCGGTGCTGAATGTAGAGAGCGCAAAAGATGTCATAGTGTACAGCTTTCCAAGAGGTGGACGCCATGCATATCGGTGACTTTCTCACTGCCGTTTTCACCTTCCCCACAAGACCAAAGCGTGTGCTTGTCGCGTGGCCTCAGTGGGGCTCCAAGGCACAGAGAAAGCTGCTTATGGCTTTAGGGGCTCAGAATGCCTTTTTACCAAGTGGTGGCTTGACCTGGACTCCAATCTGCAGAGAAGTGGTAGTTTAAGCCTTCTTAGAGCAAAGAAATTAGCTTGTTCTCTCAGCTATGGTTGCCCAAGAGTTTCCTGCACTCTCAATACTCCAGAGAATTCCAGCTTCCTTCAGTCCTAGTCGCAACCCCTTGCATTGCAGGTACTGTTTTGCTCCTGTTGATGTCAAAATTTTGGGTTAGGAGTGTGGTCTTTGTGTTTTGAACAGAAGCCCATTTTCTTTTGCCACAACCATTCCCTCCGAAGTTCCCTCTTTAGTACTGAAAGCTTAGAGGCATTTTTTGTATCTGCCTCTTACTGGGAATTCACTTTCACAACAAAAAAAAAGTTTGTACAGTCCAAATCTAAATTAAAATCTGTTCTCTAAATATGGTATAAGTTTGTGTAAATATCATCTTTTGATCCTTTTGAAGCAAATGTATTCTCTCTTGTGGTGCAAAACTGCTTTGTCTTTGCCTGCTGTCTTAAGCAGCCACCTGCTTGGTCTGAATTCCCTAGAGCCCCTTGCAGTGTGGCAGCAGTTGACATCTTGCAATCATTGGAATCACCTGGGACAAGCTCAGTACTGGCCATTTGAGCACAGTATTCTGATTTTTAGTTTGCAGTAGGAAACTTTAGTTTGAAGTAGGAAAAACTGTGCCTCTGTTTTCATATTACCTTTGTTTTTCCTCAAATACATGATGTCAAGGCTTGTATAACAGAACTCAGCTGGACTGAGAAACAAGGGGCTCTTATAGGTCTCACATTTTCTCATAAGAAAGTAGCAAAAAAGAGGAACTTAACATATTTCAAAATGTGGTCATATGCAAAATGGTTTGATGCCATTCTTGGTCTATCTTGACACTCCTGTGTAAAGCAGTGGCTGTAATGCTTATGTCTCACATGTTGCATCTTTCTGGTAGATCATATGATGCTGCTGATGTTGTCCTGGCTCCACGATGAGAAAAGAAAGTCCATAGTTCAACTGTGGTGTTTTCTTATGCCAGCAGCACAGCCAAAAAGAAGAGAAATGTAACTGTTTAAAATGCACAGTATTATTTTCAGACATGAAGATGTGCAGCATGTTTAGGTTGATAGTGCTACAAAAATGAAAGGAGGTAAAACTTCACCTTTCTTGTGCTAAATGGCACCAGCTTTTCTCATCAGGTCATCACTGATGGATCTCTTTCTACATTAAATAAGATGGATTCCTAAACACAGATCAGAAGGCAGTAGTTGGTCTCCTTTTGTCTCAAAAAATACAGCAAGAACTTCTCTGTGAAGGAAATGCTGCCTTGGCTGTGTGGAAAGCTATTTGTGGACCCTCAAAACTACCAGCAGCTTTTGCTCAGTGGAAGAGTCTTACCAAGAAAAACCTGTCAGAAGTGGCTGATAGCCAAGCAAAGCTTGGCAGGCTCTGTGATGCACATAGTTCTCTGCAGAGACAAATCCAA
Source organism: Rhynchotus rufescens (assembly GCA_032273925.1). Lineage (NCBI taxonomy): Eukaryota > Metazoa > Chordata > Aves > Tinamiformes > Tinamidae > Rhynchotus > Rhynchotus rufescens. The sequence goes on from JAVCKT010006877.1 coordinate 6,711, forward strand.
CAGACTTGCACAGGAGGAGCCCTTACACCACCTTCTCGCCATTCAGCTCTGCCTGCCGGTTGCTTTTTCCTTCCTTGATTTGAGAGCGTGTTTGTTGTACCTTAATTGTGTTTGTGTAGAAAAGCACAGTAAGGAATTAGATGTCTCAGCTTAAGAACTATTTTTCTTCTTTTCCCTGTTTTAATCAGGATTCCCTGGGAATGCTGAAACTGAAAGACATGCCACGTTTTATTCTCTGCCATCTTCGATAGAACGGACTCCCACCAAATTAGCTACACAGAAAGTTGCCTTTGGCTCTCATGGAAATTCAGCCTTTCAACCCATTGCAGCTAGCTGCAAAATAGTGCCTCAAGGTCAGATTCCCAGCCCTGCAGAGTCTCCAGGAAAATCCTTCCAGCCTATCACCATGAGTTGCAAGATTGTATCAGGTGAATGTTAGTTTACATATCTGAGTGCTTCACCCTAGTGGAAAACAAGAGATTGAACCAGTTGGACCTGTTTTGTGTCTTTCTCCAGTTTTCCTGGCAGTGTTTGAACATCAGCAATAGCAAATTCTAGAATAAGGAGCTAAACATGATTCTAATATTAAAGGAAAAATAAATATAGGGATGAAGTGCTTGCCTTATCAGCTCAAGATCAAATACAGGATGACAGCTGTTCTCTCCTTGTTCTTGAATGCTTTTAAGTATGCAAGTGATAGTCTTTAACTGGACCCCATGCAAAGACCCAGGCAAGTATTCTTCTCCCACATGGGTAACTGAATATGAGAGGAAGCCACTCTTCTCTCCCCAGCTTTTAGATACCTCTGGGCTGGATTAAGAGGAATTGCTTCTCACCCTTCCTGCTGATTATGGGGCAGTAAATATGTTCCACCTTGGACACTCAAATGAGCCCTCTTGTATTTTCCCTTAGACTGAGCAGTTTTCATCTTCCTCTTCCTAAAATCTGCTCTTTGTCGGATTAAATCATCAGGTGACTGTAGTGAGCAATGTGAAATATTTTACCAGGTTCCAAACTGTGATCAGGATGCTGTTTACTAACTTGACTTACACTCCCTTGTCTACCTGGGCACAAAGCCCTCCACTAAAGGATGTTTTACATCAGATGCAACTCACCAAGTCAGTGAATATGAAAGGATGACTTGTTATATCCCTTCATTTTCTAGTGTTCAGGGTAGAGAGAATGAACGACCAATTATCAGTTTGTGCAATTTCTGATCTGCTCCCAGCTTCTTTTTCCTCAAGCTTGTTTTTTCTTTTCTTTCTGTATTTTCTCTTGACATCTTAAAACTTTACTCAAGCTACTAGCAATTTACATATGAACATATGAACATCTCTCAAGTACGTTGTCTTTCTCGCTATCTACTCCTGAGCTACTTCTTCCAAAGCTTCTCAGAAAGCAAGAATTCCAGGACAGCTTATCTTTCTTAAAATCTTTGATCTATTCTCTGTTGATCTTTGCTATTTAAATATTTCCTTGACAAATGTTTTGTTTTTCAAGGATCTTCTGTCTGCTAAGTGTTACTCCTCTGATTTCTACCACAATTTATAAGTTGTTGGGATTTTCCCTGGTTGTCATTTCTCCTTTCCTCTCTGTCAGTACCTCCCAAGGAAGCAGACTAATAGATATATGATGTTTAGTGTTTGCTGCCATCTCCTTTTCTGAACACTTGCTTACCTGTCCTTTTGTGTGCATTTATTGTGTCTTCTTTCACTCCTCAGCTTTTCCTCTTCCTTTTGCCCAGAAGCTGCACACTCTACAGTAGTTGCTTTCAAGAGCTTCTGCTGTAATGGGACACAGAGGCCAGAGTAGCCTGGCCTACCTAACAACTGTGCTTCTCAGCCTTCATACACGAACATTTCATGGTTGACTCTGAATGTGCACACTGTAGGCTCCACAAGGGAAAGAAAGTGCACATCAGGGAGCTTATCTCTCTTCGTTCATCTCCTTGGGCAGGCTGGATTGGCAGGGATAATAATTCAGGTAATGTGAATCAACTTCAGCATTAGAGGATGGACCATATGGCTTCTCTACATCCCTTTGAAACATTTGTCTTGATAGACAACGAAAGCCCTGGGTAGGTGTGAGACATATGCTTTGCATTCCTCCTTTTTCCTTCTGTCCCTTCCTTCTTTCTCCAAGTCCTGTGATCTTCCTCAAATTCGGAAATGCATCCTCAAAGAATGTGCAAAGTCATTTTTTAAAAATACTGCTCTTTTTTTTTCTTTTAATGTTTTTGAGATTTACAAGATAGAAGCGTTTTTTTTCTTAAGGTTCTCCAATATCGACCCCTAGTCCATCTCCGCTACCTCGTACCCCAACCTCCACTCCAGTGCCCATGAAGCAAGGCTCTGCTAGCTCAGTCATTAATAATCCGTATGTTATTGTGGACAAGCCTGGACAGATGGTTGGAGCGGCAAACACGAGCACAGGTGTGTAGTGTGATCATAGAAAGCAGTGTTGTAGTTTTGCTCCCATTAAAGTTCATTTTCCCTTTAAAATTGTTAATCTACTAATAGTACTTCAGTGAGTGAAGACAGAAAAGTGCACGGAGGAGGTGTTGCTCCTTGCAAGGCCAATAACAGGGTGTGATTTCTTGGCTATGGGCAGAAAGAAGATAGAGCTCGCAGCACCTTGCAGCAAAATTGCAGTGTGCTGTGCTGTAGATGTGGTGAAATGATTGAGTAGACCTGGATTACCAGGAAAAGAAATTGTTAATTTTTGTTACTGCTGTCAACCTGTAGCTGGTTTGATTCCAGCAAGTTTGGATCCCTCAAACTGAATTTCCAAGGTGCTTCAAAGGTGACATAGACCTGGTATCAAAGAGGGGAGGAGCACTGAACTGAATGAGTGATGGGTGTGGGAGCCAGCTGGTCATCTTTGTACAAGTTTAGGTGAAGATGACTACTTGCAAATCTTTTCTTGTTATTGTTGTTATTTTTGTGATGCACTAGCCAAGAATTGCTGTCAGCTTGAAAACACACTTGCCTTGTGCATATATGTATTTGCCAACATCTTAGAATGATGCTCAAAGCCATGTGGGGATCTGCAGTGTCCAGGTGGCACAAACGCTTCTCTAGGCTCAACTGGAAAATGAAAAAAATTTTCCCCTAACAGTGCTTCCTCCTTTTGCCCAATGGGAAGAGAGAATCAACAACTGTGCTGTTTTGTTTGTTTGTTTTTTAATTTTAACTTCATAAGAGAAATGCTAACGAGAATCTAATAGAAACAGAGTTCAAGAATATTTTGATGCTTGCTTGGTAACAGTGAAGCTGTTTCACCACTAGTTTTGTTTTCAGTTCTTCTACGCTTCCACCCTGACTATCTGATCTGCATTGGAAATTGCATATGGTTTGTTATGGTTTGGGTAACTTTCCTGCTCTCCTGGTAGAGATTTGTACATGGGGGATAGGATTTGTACAGGTACCAACCAGCTGGGCTGGACTTACAGCTCTTAATGCCTCTAAAGATGCAGTTTCCCACTCCATTTGTGTGATGTAAGCACAGACTAGCCTGAAAAAACACTATTTACTCCCACTTCCTTACCTTGATTTCCTGCTAACCTCTTCTATGTCACGTGAGTTAGATCAGCTCAGAGTCTATGAGGCGTAAGTTAGATCAGCTCAGTAGCAGAGTGGAAGACTCTCCTCCACCCTAAATTGACTTTTATTATCAGATAGCCTCCTTACCAGGCCCTGTGCGAGGGATGGAGAGGGGTTGTGGATCAGACATTGCTGATAACTCCGACAGTGGTATTTAAAGGATGAGGTATGAAACTTCATGCTTTGTAAAAGCCAACGTTCACAAACCCACTTATTTCTAGAAATGGTTGCAGAGTTTACTTTTAAATTTCAGTAGGGATTATGATATGTCTATCCGAGAGACTGTTGGTGTGTTTTCATGTGTATAATCCACAGCTTTTGTGTCTCTTAACGAACAGAACAAACAAAACCAATCCATGAGTAGTAACAAAACTGCTGCTGAGCAGTAATGTGTTGTATACATGCTCTGATAATGTAAGGGTAAGTTGACCACTGACCTTCCACTCCTGAACCTGCATCCAGCTCTGGTGGTCATGGTCAGGTGCTGTGACAAACATCTCCATATGTTCTTCCCAGAGTGGTCATCTGCAGATACAGGGACCTGTGACTTCATTTCTTATTTCTGTTTCCTCTTCTTCCCCTGCCTCACTCTGTCTTGTTACTCCTCATAGTGCATCCCTCCTTTTCTGGTATTCATTTCTCCTGCCATTTCTTCCAGCTTCCTCTGACCCTTCCAGATGCCAGTGACTGAGAGTAGTGTAGGTATAGAGGATTTCTGGGGAGGGGAAGGAATTACCTTTGTAATTCTGACAAATTCTGACTTGCACCTCATTTAATCTCATATATGCACATCTGTAGCTAATATCTTCAGTTGTCCGGCAAGTTTCTGGACTTTTTTTCAAGGAACAGAGCTTCAAGTGGAATGTGAGCTCACTGAGGTGTGAGGATCTTGCACAGGAGAATTTGTAGTGGCTGTCGCTGGCCTAGGAGCTGCAGAACTAGATGGCCTTTTAGGGCTAGCTAGAATAATAGACAGGAAATTGTTCAAATATTTTAGAATTGTCACCTTTCTAATTTCATGAAGGTGTTGGAGACAAAGAACTGGTCTTCCCCATTATTTTTATAATTATTTCAGTTTCTTAGGGATATTAATATTTTGGATTTTTTTTTTAAGATTCATAAGAAAAAATAATTTGGCTTGTGCCCATCCCAACTCCCACTGACAAAGCTCATTTTGTGTTGCTCATGGAGATAGATTATAAACCTGAAGTGAAACACCATCTTCCTTGTTAAAGGAAAAGTTTCGTATGTGGCACTTCTCTGTGACCCTCACTTCAAATCTGCTTTGTTTCCCGATATGCAGGGAGCCCAACCAGCAAACTGACAAATGTTTGTCAGACCTCTCATGGAACTGGATCTCCTGTATCAAAGACCCATGGGAGCAGTTTTGTAACCTCAGCTGTCAAGGTAATGTTCTTGTTAGGTGTGTACTTTCCATTCAAAACCCAGCTTCCTGTGGAGTATTTTTTTTTTTTCAGTATGATAAATTCTGCCTCTCAGGGAACTTCTTGCTGTTTAATATGAAGATTTAGTCTGTCTAACAGCTGTAGTCCTGTGAGAACAAGGTGTTATACAAGATGGCAGCGTCAATTTATGCAGCTATATTTAAATTGTACCTCTGTTAAGGCACCATTTTTCTGTTTTACCATGAGGAAATCCATACAGGGCACAGCTCTCAATGCCCCTCCTTTCTAAGGGGCTGTTCCATAAATGACTGATCTCCACTTCATTGATGTCAATATGTGATTATACTAGAGATGCCTTCCCCGGAGCATTCACTGTGTTTGTTATTTTTGCACAGCAGCTATTCCTAAATTGAAAATCAGTTGTTTAGTGGCTTTATGGCTGTCTGAATTTAGGAATATATTCATGTAAACAGTGGAGTAATTGAATACATTAACAGTGATGAAGAGGGTTCATGCTTGTCATCTGCAAAGCCCCAGAGGAATGCAACTGAACTCTGTCAGATAAACTGTCTCTCATGCCGTGCCCAAGGAAAGACATTTTCGGCAGGGAAGTGACATCAGCAGAAAGATATGCTGCTGAAATCAGGAGTGTATCCCTAATCCCAAGTCAGAAGAATATTAATGTTGGAGGGAGTTTGCCAGGCAGCCTGCAGAGTGCATTTATATCTGTAACTGGAATGCTTCCCAGGTCTGTTAGGAAAGACTTACCGAAAATCACTATCTAAACAGTTAGTTTGGAGTAGCATTTTAAATATCAGATGTGCAGCTAACCCATTTTCTTTAAGAATGTCTCTGCTCAGGTGGATTTCATTTAACAGTTTTAAAGCATTCTTAATCTGTATTTTTTTTTCTGGTTTGAGACTGTTCATTCTGTAAGGTTTTAAATGAGTCAAAATAGGCACATATCGCTACATTTGACTGAGCTCTGTATTTCCAGGACAAAGCCATTTCGAATCTGAAGATTCTTTTTAAAAATCACAACTCGGACATGTTCACATAAGTTTGATGAAGAGCTTGTATTTTTAAAGATTTCTTTAAGAGTGGGGGAATATCTCCTAGTTCGCAGATGTTACAGTCTATGATTAATTCACTACTTTTCATCTCATTAGATGTTTTCTGGTTTGCTCTGTATCCTTAATGATTTAAGGCTATGTTTTCTTAGTCAGTCTGAAATGACCTAGGTGCATGCTGCTGTCCCAAGGACTCCCTCCCTGTGCCCCTAGCATGTTGTCACACCTCTTCCTCTTTGCTAGTGTGCATGTAGGCATTTGGTGAAGCAGAGCAAGTAATTCTCTGACCTGCTTTCAGTCACATGTGTCTGCACAAGGAAGGTGTCAGGAGTTTGGAGTTAGAGGCTTTTGGTCGTGGCCTGTCCTTGGGTCAAAGGGATTGTGAAACTGTAGCCTCAGAGTTCATGTTCATTGTAAAAGAATGCAATTATTTTAATTAATCAAAGCATAATCATAATCATCCTGAAATGCATTTGACTTCTCTACCAGCATAAAGTCCAAGAATGAAATATTCAGTTTTTCAGGTGTGGAAGTGTGTTTATTCCATTTAGCTAGGTAGCCTCGCTATTTCTGCCTGTTCTGCTTGGAAAGTCTGTGTGCTGCTAGGTGTGTGCGTGCTACTCATAGCAGTGAAGGAGAATCATGAGATGGGTTTGCAGATTGAAATTGAACAGTTTTATCCCACAGAATTACAGAATGGTTCGGGTTGGAAGGGATCTCTAGAGATCATCTAGTCCAACCCTCCTGCTCCAACAGGGACACTTGATGGTGGTTCTACTGTACTTTGGATGGTATATAGTATCATAGAATGGCTAAGGTTGGAGGGAACCTCTGGAGATCATCTAGTTTACCTTCCCTGCCCAGAGCAGGATCAACTAGAGCAGCTTGCTCAGTACCATGCCCATTTGGGTTCTGAGTATTTGCAAGGATGGAGACTCAAACATCTCAGGGCAGCTTGTTCCAGTCCTCCGTCATTGCTACAGTAAAAAGAGTTTTTTCTTATGTTTAAATAGTTTCTTGTATTTGTGTCCATTGCCTCATGTCCTTTTATTGGATACCGTTGAGAAGTGTCTGGCTCCATCTTCTTTACACCCTCCCATTGACTAGCTCTACATTTTGATAAGAAACTTACTGAGCCTTCTCTTCTCAGGGCTAAAGTGTGCAAATTATTTGCCTACTTTAATTCTGCAGCTCTGAAATGTTGTATATAAAATCTAGTGGAGGAGCTTAAGTTGATTTCTTTCCCTTGTTTATGATGTGGTAAGGCTTGCTGCCATTGGACATGTAAGTTGTCAAATAAAATTCGCTTTGAGGGTTTGCACTGTATATGTAACATTCTTCTATGTCAGTGTTGACTCATTTTTGAAATGACTAATCTGCACAGGTAATTTAGATTTACCTAAATTATTCACGCTACCCTTCACTGGGAATCTCTTGCTTTATTTCTTATACTGCATGTTTCATTGATTGTTGTGCCATGTCTGTCTTTGTGCAGCAGGAGGATTCTCTTTTTGCCACCATGCCACCCCTTTGTCCCATTGGAAGTCATTCCAAGGTGCAAAGCCCCAAATCCGTGACGGGAGGCCTTGGAGCTTTTACAAAGGTATTTCTTTTGGCTTTTGTGCAGGAATAGAGAGCCCAGTAGCGCCATTTACTGCCAACACTTGCCACAAAGCATATAATTTCCAATGCCTGGAAAAAAATGTTGCTGGAGTCAGGATGAAGTGTCTCTCTCTCTTCTCTCTCAAGGCTCTAATCTTACCATGATTGTTTTTTTGGCCTTCTTTCTCATCCTTTCTTGTTTTCTTTGAATTACTACATATAAAGCTAATATTTTCAGAGCTATTTCTTAGCTTTACATGCTAAGATGCATGCAAGATGTATGATAAAAGGTAAGCTCATCCATCAGCAGTTTCACACAACATGCTTTAGTGATTTCTGAATGTCAGGCATTGCCATTTGCAAGTACATTTCCCTTAAATTTTGCCACCCTGAATTTAAAGATTTTTTTCAGGTAATATTAGGTGATCCAAGAGTAAGCTGAAAGAATACCTCCTACCACATCTGTTACTTGCAGCAATCTAACACAAAAATCAGTCTATTTTAAGCCGTCAGTTTTAGCAATTATAACTATTTGTAGCTATACATAAAAGATTAATATCAGCTGTATTCAGTTACAGTATTTGTAACATTGATTATGATTTTACAGGACAGAGAAAAAAGCTTTTGAGCATGTTCTAAACAGGGAAGGTGTTTATAAATTTGAAACCTTCCATTCTGGACGTTCGGAGTCACATATGGCCAAGTCTGTTAGTAGTTTTACTAGAAATTGCAGCATTGCTAACAATTTCTATCAGCATTTCTTGTATTTGGAATATTTTATAAATAGAGACCCCCACCACACGTGTGTGTCAGGAGTAGCCCCCACCTTGCACTCAAGAGGTAGGTTGGAGAGTATGAACCATGTGTGCGTTACTTTGCATGCCCTTTCTTGTAGACAGGCTTTAGCAGAGCTGATCCCTAGTGATTTAGTTGTTTTGTTGTTTATATGTCTTTATTTAAAAGGTGATAATAAAACAGGAACC
>JAVCKT010006879.1:0-11811 GCA_032273925.1 Rhynchotus rufescens
CACTTTCACAGCAATAAATACTATCATAAAAAAAAAAAAAAAAGAAAAAAAGAAAATATATCCTAAAATTTAAGGCACATAGAGCATACTTGGAGAATTTGAGTAGATGGGGATGGGGGGGAAAAAAAGTAATTTCAAATTTATTAAAACAAGTTGTTTTAACAAGTTGCTCTATACAGGTTGAGGAATATTAAAACACATACTGCCATTTGGCCTATAGAAGAAAAGAGTTTTTTTGCACTCATACTTAAAGACTATTTTTACCGAATTAATGTCTGTCCCTCATTTTTACAGCTGAGCGCAGTACACATGAGGACAAGGACTGGCTCCTATGTGATAGTTTCCTATTTTGATGTAGAGACTTACAAATTGTAAATTGCAAGCACCTATCACATGTATAAATTTTGTTCATTAATACATAGCTGAATATAAACCAAGGCAGTAATTTACCTGCCAGATAATTAACTTGCCATGCACAAAACATATATTACTCAACAGCTTCCTAAATGTTGCCAAGATTTTCAAATTAGTTAAATATTTATTAATTATAAAAGTCAGTCAGGAACCAGAAGTTTTAAAAAGCAAGTTAGAGTAAGACTGTTTCTATCCAAACATCTCACTTTGTACCTTTTCTAACTAATACTGAAAATGCACTTATTTCTCATGCTATTATGGCAAGAGTGAACATTAGAATGGATACAGACACATTACCAAGATACAAGCAATTAACTTATTTCTATATAAATACCAGTGCCACCTTACCTATAGAAAGCACAAATCTTCCTCTCTCCATTGTTTCTGCATCTTCAAATCTGACACCAGTTTTCTATGCTTGTTGTGGCCACCATTTTTCTGGGAAAAATTAAATTTAACATCTCTGTTAAAGTGCACCACACCTCTCCTCCAGCTTTCATAGGGGTGCAGACCCTACTGCACCTGGCCCCACAGGTGCCATTCATTGGGCAGCACTAATCACTAGTGCATAGACCACCCCCACCCACCCACCCCCACCCACTGTGAAAGGGGGAGCCTTCCAGATGCCTTGGCTCCTTGCAGAGCATAAAGAAATCTTCCAGTAGATTACTGAAGCCGTTTGAAATGGAATATTCAGACATTTCAACAAAATATTTCATTTTCTTCTACAAAGTACCCTAAGAGCGAAATCTCAGCAACAGACTAAAGGAAAAGCTTCAATTCAAAACGCATGCAGACAAAACAATTCTTAGTACTATTTGCTGGAACTGATATGGGGATTTAAAACCTGGAGATAAGTCAATGCTGCAAAACAAAGTTTTATGAATATTCATTCAAATAGAGTTTGCAGGAAAGATCCACATTTTAGCTAGGTAGGAGAAACAAAATGAAGGTACTTGACCTATCTCTCTGCTTCTGGCTTTGAGGAAAACTAGAGGGTAAAGCTGCTCATTATCACTATATTTAGAAGAAAAAAAAAATCCACCGTGTGTCATGGCACCTTGCTGAAGGTAGTAGCAATTATTTGTGTTGTGTGCTCTCATCAAAGCCTGGAGCTAAGGTTTGTGTCAGACTGCACAGGATGCAAATAGCCATCAGTCTTAACACAATTATTTTACTTGGAACAAAACTGTCAATGTAAACTTATTGATTAAAGCAAAACTGCAAAAAAAAAAGCAGATATTTTCTTTTACTTTTTTTTTTATAAGCAGCTTTTGTAAGTTATTGAGAAATAAGGTAATACAATACATTTTATTGATTGGAAAATAACTACTTGAAATTAGAATTAAGGGTTATGATACTTTTTTTTTCTCTCTCTATTTCTGATCATATTTAATTGCCCTCTGTTTTTTCATCTAAGAATTAACCTGATAGAAAATGTGACTTTTGAGCTTTCCCAATACATGTTAACTGTCCTCCTTTTTTTGGCCTTTGTGTTACTATTTTAGCTTCCTCACCACATGAAACCCACTAAAGAATGCCTCCAGGTAGTTCAATTTTATACTGGTACCATCAAAACACATAAAGGCATTCTAACAAATGTTCCTGAAGCTCATCTTTGGAAGGCCTAACCCTTTTTGACCTGTTGATGAATTCATTATTTGCCCACAAAGATACAAACCAACGATGGGCAAGGCTGGACGTTGTGACCCAAAGGGGATCTTTGTCAAGGACAAGGCAGTACAGTACAGCATGTTAAGGCCAGCTGCATGCACACTAACAAAGATATTTACATTCTTAAACACTTTCTGCAAAGGTACTTGATGTCTGTGTACACATTAGCCAAAATCTGTTAAGACAGTAAATATTTATGCAAATACTATACAAACATATTTAACTGGAGAAGGAAGGCAGACTGAAACAATAAATGAAGACCACCCCCTCCCAAGAGGATCACTTTTGCCAACTTTACAGTTTAAGATATTATTGTACTGATTGTATTTATTTCTAAAAAGACCAGTTTCCAGTTACAGAATAAGCTGAGAAGAGGACACGCTTTGGAAATAAAACCTTAGAAAATTGTCATGTCAGTTCCCAGTTATACAGTAAATATCTACCCATGAAAAACATGTATATGACAGGAGGAATTGAGGAATTACGTATTGAAATCAGAACCACTAAACATTGCTTTTATTCTTTCTTTCCAGAGTCGTTATTTCAGTGATTCAAAACACTGTGAAAGTAACTTTTGTCTGTCATGTCTTAGACACAATTAATTTATCTCTCCATCAAGACCCTGAAATCGAAGCTAAGTCAAACATGTGCAAGAGAATGGGAGTGCCTGAGGTACAGCAATCCTCAGGTAGATTGCTCTAATTGTAGAAAAAAAGGGGAACAAACCTGACTTAGGGGGCCCTGAGTTTTAAGATTTAAGTCAGCAAAGCCTGTCTCAGTCTGGAACTTGAGATTTAAATGCTGGCTAGGGTAAATACTAAACCTTAGGTTCTGGTGTGAACTTCACAGTCATTTCAAGAATGAAAAATGATGTTGCAGAAATTAGTACTAACAGATTTATTTTCAGAGGCGCCTAAGGCATCCAACACGCACTGTAATTCAATGCAAGGAGGAAGAGGGCATCTAATTCCTTTAAGATCTCTTGAAAAATCTTATCTATACAGTGAGACAGCAGCTTGCAGTTTGGGAATTTTGCCAGGGCTGAGCAACACAGACTAGGTTAAGAAGGACCACCAATCTTTCTCTAAGGTTGGAGGTTGCATTAAATCAAAACCAGAGGCACTACTTCTGCCAGTTGAATTTCGAAGTGTGCATGACTCAAAAGTAATTTGAAAGTAGACAGTAATCCATTATTTCTAGGAGAAAATAAGCAGTCATAGACAACAGATTACTTTTTCGAAGTGACTTTAACAACCTTTCTCAGACCAAAAAAAGACATCTAAGCTTTAAAAGGAAACCTTACAGAAAAAGTTGTTCCTATCCTCAGGTATCCACACAGAAGTCTTAAAACTTCAGAAATTTTGCTGTACAAAAGTGCTTTAACAGGTGCTATTGCTGGATAAGCAACCAAAATCCTCATCCTCACTGTTCTAGGGGTAACAATCAGTGCAAGGGAAAAGCTAAAGAATCATTTTCTCAGTTAATTTTTATAAAACATTTATGAATCTGTTTATTTTCCCTAATAAGAGCCACGAGAACACAGCAAGTGTGGTAGAGTGCTAGGTACTCAGGTATTGTACCCGCTGTTTATTCCTTAGTAGCTAGACAAACAGGAAGCTTGAAATAGAAGAAACGTGAAATTGCCAAAAAAACGCAAAGAGATTAGTGATTTTCCCTTCGTTCACATAACTGAATTCTCCAATGAGAAACTGTGGAATCTGGGATGTATATTAAATTAGATTCCTGATAGGCAGTACACTTTTGGTATGATATCTGTCCAATTTTAGAGCCGTTGTTCCACTAAACAGTTGTAAATATGTCACATATGTAAAAATGTGAACTGAAGGGTCTGCCTAAATTAATGAGTACATATTCCATCGTGCAGTGCAATATAATCTAAGTAAAGAAATGAGCCTTCTATAAGTATATGACTACTAATCTGACAAAGATAAATTCTAGTGATTGTAATCAAGTGAAATACATCCATAATGACAAGGAAACATAGATCAAGTGTCTCAGGTCTAGATACTCACATGTAAACACTTAAATCCATTTTTAAGCATCTAAACATACGGTCCTTTTTAAGCAAGAAATTCAAGTGCATGAACAGTCTTCACTGATTAAGGACTCGAAAGATTCAAAGGAGAACTGAAGTCAACACGGTTATTCACATACTTAAAGCTAGATATTGTCAAACACATTGATGGAACAAGTAGAAAGACTGTGACTGCCTTTGAACATTAGGCTATTCATTTAGGTATCTAAGCATGGGCTTCAAATGCTGACAACTGGCTTTCACAGTAAAAAGCAGTGCTGTAATAATCATGCTATTGCAGAGCAAACTGTCTTTACTGTTCAGCAGCTCCTTCAGAAAATGTCAACTGCATCTCAACCATTAGAGTTTTCATCACAATGTAACATTTTATTAGTGTTCCACGTATCCCTGATCACACACAATTCTAAAAACTCATTGCTGACAAGCACAGAATAAATAGGTATTCTAAAACAAAGTGCCTTGTCACCTTGCCTTCATTTAAAGAAAATTAAAATAAACCACTGGTCCTCTTTTATCAAACTCTTTTACTTTTGTGTCACTAACAATTCCAATTCACATTTTTTCCTCATTTACTAGTATTTTCTAATCAATCTGAAAACAGGACCTTCAATTGATCAAGGAGAAAGTGCATTCACAGAGAAATGCCTATTTCCAGATGTACTGGACCACTGAAGCAAATGCAACAGTAAATTCTGCCAAAGTAGAGTGATAAAAAGTAAAACTATATTGATTATAATATTATCAGGCTTGCCTAGATGTAAAAAATATAAAAGTGCCTACTCTTATGTAACCTGAAAAGAAACTAACAGGGAAACTAAAAGATAAACAATCAGAGAAGCAGAAGGAAACATAAAGTTTGGAAAATCTTAGAAACACTTATGACTTAACACAAACAGCTCTGAAAGACTCTGTTTCCAGAAAGACTCTGGGAGGGAGGGAGGGAAGGAAGAAAGGAGGGAAGGAGGGAGGGAATAAGGGAGGGAATACGGGAGGGAGGGACGGAGGGGGGAACGGAGGACCAATGTGGGACAAAGCAAGTGGAGATAATAAAGGATAAAAGTGAAAGACACAAAATTATGGTCGCTGACATTGCCATTCAAAAGATGTGATGGCAGTTCCTGTAATGATGAGTACTCTTCAATGCCAGCCAAACAACTTAACACTATGCATCTCATGTATCAATAACAGTGCAGCTACTGCACAATGGTTCAGAAAGAAGGCTACAAAATTCATTATTCTCAGTACATCCTAGAACACTACATAAATATTTGTAGATCCCTATCATTTAGTAACATATAGGCTGATAGCAATCAAGTTGTTTGGAAAAATTATTCTTTCATTGAATATTTCAAAAACTGCTGTCTTAAGTTTAAAAGCTTTGGGCATGTCCATCAGAATTCCAGGACTCTTTTATGTATTTATCTTCAAGCAGTATTTTCACTAACTGTGTCTTTGTCTGCGTGTGTAAATGACTGGCTTGTTTGACAAGGCAGTCAGTTATTGGTGTCAAACCGCATTCAGCAGGAGGCTCTGTGGTCGTGTTAACAGCTGCCGGCTTCAAAGTGTGTAATTGGCTACCATTTGGCAGTCAATATTTTTTAAAAAAGGTACAGGTTAGTAATTTTACTCATTGAATTTTTAGAAGGTAGCAGAGCACGCAAGAGAGAGAGGCATAAGTCACAGGAGGAGGTAATAGAAACAAAACTAAGTTATACAGAGAAACTGATAAAAAGTGAATGATACAGACAGTGAAACATAAGTATATAGTACTTATTTATCACTTATTTAGTTTTGATCTACTTTTTATGACTTATTTATATAAGTGATCAAAAGCCTAGTTAGGCACTTGGGATACAAGCTATGGGCATATGAATGGTCTTCAAAACAAAAGAGAATCATTATCACAAAATATTGCTACATATGGCAAAGATGATTAAAACTACAGAGTGTAACTCTAAAAGAGAATAAATGGGAAATGAAAATACATACTCTAAACCACAGAGATAATGAAAGAAAGAAACAGAAAAAGAAATTGCTAAAGAAACTGCAAATAAAGAATATAATAATGATAAATAGCAGGGCAAAAGGCAGAAAACTCCCTGAGGAGCCAGCTCCAGGCAGCAAGCTGTTCAATTACTAGGAAAGCCAAAAGAAACATTGCAAAAAGCTTAAGAAAAAAAAAAAAAACAAAGAGAAGGTGAAGGCAAATAAGCTTTTCAGTAGAGCATTTTCCATACCTCTTTTCTCCATTGTTAATATAGTCAGAGGCAGAAAAAAATGAATTACATATCATCTTGTTTAGAGTGTGATATGATTAGACAGTATGAAATCGAGAAACATATGAATCAAGGAAAAATATAGATTGTCTATGGCAGTCAGAGCCTGTTGAGCCAAATTCTGGGCATGTGACCATGCTGCCCATATGATTCCTGAAGAAAAGGTCTTGCCAGCACTTACATGGTACATATCATTCTCATTTACAAGCTGCAAACTGCATTTCAAACAGATCTGGATGGTATCTTGGACTTTTATGCTACAAAGAGCTGTGATCAAACTCGGGTTAATTTGGGACGCTTGTGGATACTAAAGGAAAATATGTTTTCTGCAAAACATTAAACATAAAACATTAAGAACTAGGCACATTTTGGTGCAATGCTAGCTGAGGTTAAAGGTTTCATACACAGATAACCAAAGAAGGGGTTTGCTGATCTTTTCCACTGTCATCTGAATATGTACAGTTACTTAAAGCATCACCATTTTTTTGCACTTTTTGCATTTTTTTTGCTCTTACTTTTTAGTAAGAGTTGAGGTAAAGGCTGGCTTAGACCTCCCTAAATGTTGTAGAACAAACAAGACCAAATTTAAAGAAGAAAGTCCCCCTTCACCCTTTCCTCTCACTAAATCCACTGCTCAGATGGGCACTCAGTAGGTCAGCAGATTCATCTAGACTCCTTATTGCTGGAAGATGAGGATTTTACTGATTCTTTGCTGTTCTGAAAATTCCCGTTTCTCATACCTGAGAATTTGGACACAACAGATTATGAGATTTCTACTTGATAAAAGAAAAAAAAAATTCTTTCCAATTAAAAACTCTGCCTTTTTTTTCCTGGAATGTGAAATACATTTTATATTTTGGAACTTTCAGCTAAGGCTAATGAGAATCACATTAAGCTAATACTCAGTGCTCATTATCCAGAGCACTGAAGGAATCGTCTTCCATGGTGCTTTTGCAGTCTCATGAATTACCTCTTCTTTTCCATCTGTGCACCAAAACTGAGCAAACATTCCCATGCAAAAGCACCATGAGGAAAATGCTCCATAAACTTTCAGCCATTTCCTGCCAATTCAGCAGGCAATGTAAGAGACCCAGCCCCATATTAGCACGCCAATTGTCCTAGGATCAGGCAGGAAGAGCCTGGGTACTACCAATGTTTTGTGGCTGTTGCAAAGCTCAGTTGTACAGAAGGAAATCAGACTGGCTTTGTGTTGAGACAAAGAACTATAATATAGTCCCAAGATTAGCTGTATTTGGTCTAAGCACTTTACAAATGTTTATGACCTTCCACAGTATGTGGGATATTGCACATTTCATGACAAACACATCATTAGTGTACATACATTTAAGATGATTATTTCATTCAGCACAAGAGACACTAGGGTTAGAATGATACAAAAGCACAAATCACACTTGATGCTTCCCAAATACCAAGCTTTGTGTGATCTAATCAAGATTTCATCAAACGTTTTATTAAACTCAGTCACGCGAGCCTTACTGAAGCCAGATGATCTCTTATTATTACCAGCAGTAAATTACATTCATTTTTGAACTGAATTTCAATAAAATCCTTCCTAAAATAGTTGGAAGCTAGAAGAGGGTCAACTTACAAAAATACAAAATTGCTGCTATGTTTTTCCCTAGAAATGAAACAATGAGCAAAAGAAATCAGAGTAATGCAAGTTAATGATCACAAAAAATAGTGGAGATTATAACGCTAAGGAAATAGCTACAAAGTTTTAGTGATAAAAAGGAGTTAACTCTGATTTATCAGTCCAACTCCAAGCCTAAATATAATGAAAATCCACCTAATTTGTAGTGTCACTAGTATCCTTGTAACTGCAAGACAATTAACAAGTCAATATTACTGACTAGTTGAGAGATATTCCACATGCTACCAAAGAATGTAAGAATGGCTGAGAGCACAAGTATCATCGTGTATGCCCTCAGTACTTGAATTACATTTTGGATTAACTTTGTACATAAATTGTAGATTAGAAAGAATTAAATACACATATCTAAAATTGTCAATCTCATTCAGAGTGGCAAAAAAAGAAAACTCCAGAGATGGTTTTTTGTGGCCTTATATTGAGCACGTGCTACAGATGAACACCTAAGGTAGGCGGAGAATGCAGCAGAATGTCCCCGGAAGATGTTATCACACATTTGAGAGCTCCTGAGTGAAAGATTACCTCTAATGGTTAAGATAAAGAAGAAACACAGAAACAACCAACATGAATATAAAATCAACATTTCTTATTAAGAAGGCAACAGTATTTTTAAGGATTGCACACATACAAATCTTGTTAATTAGCATAAAGTGCTAATTACAATTAAGCACATTTTAGTAGGAATCCCACTCTACAAAAGTGAGCTCAGAAATAATCACAGCACACATGCAGTAGGCATCCAGCTTGCTGTGTATGCCTGGTGAGGCTCTTCGATGTCATGTTTGTAAACATTTCTTTGAGCAGGCAGCCAGGCTTCCATCACTGATTTCATGCCAGGTACCTCTTTCAGTAGCAAAGCTCTTCCCCCAGTTAAGCATCTCCAAGTCACACCTTAGCCAGGTAAAATTAGTTATTTGCAATTATTTATGTTTGGTTTAGCATCCTGTAAAGGGCATGAACAGTGAGTTTGGAGCATGGGCTGGGGGTGTCCTGTGGGGTGGGCCAGGTCCTGCGCCAAATGGGTCAGAGACTGGTCCAACTTGTTCCAGCTGATTCCTCCTGCTTATGACCAGGTGGGAGCGCTCTGCCCTGTAGTAGCCAAATTCAATTTGCTGTGTCATTACAGGAAAGGGCTCATAGAGTGACTTGCACCTCAAGACTGAGACTGAGAGACTAGGTATGAAATCCTATACTGTAGGGGTTCCTTCTATTTGCTTTTAACAGCAAATCCAAGATTTCTAGGAAAAGAGAAGGGCCTAAAGGGTTCAGATGTAACTCTTGCTGTTTATATAAAATGAGATTAGTTTGCTGGACAACGTGAGCAGGCTCATGTCATATGTATATATATATATTCTACATTTTCAGCTAACTTGAATTTGTAGAGCATGGTAATCACTTTAAAAATTATAAAGCAGATTTAACAGATTTTTTTTTTAAAGGCACAGCTATGTATTTCTCTAGTGTTATCTACTTCCTTTCATTTCAGCCTAATCTAACCTTAGTGGTAACATCTTATTTTGGAAGAAAGAAAATATCACTCTTTTGAAGAATTAAAGATTATTTTATGCATTCGTAAATATTTAAAGCTGCAATATTTAATATTTTAGATTTTTACTAGATTTAACAAAAAGAGAATCAGTTTCAGAACAGAAAAAGAAATATTTCAATAATGATTTCCTAAACCTAAGATACTACCAAAAAGTTTGTTCTAGAGCTGCCAGTTCTGAAGATAAGCTTCATTTTTGTGAAATGTGGAGCCAATCTGAAGTGATTCTGATGTGATCTGAAGTGCTGCAGATGCTATACGTGCTTCAGCAAATAACATGCAAACGACACCGATTAAGATCATTTTAGTCATTTCAATTCTTTTTCAATGTTGATTTTCAATACGTTATAATCTCTTTTGTAATTTATATAACCTTGCCATGGTGATGAGACAGTTTTAATCATCCCTTCTCTTGAGGCCACAGAAAATTTGACAGGAAAATGTGCAGGTTTTTAGTTGCTGTTGACAGAAAACCAAAATCCACTCTGAAAGGATCGCTTTGAAATCTATGGGGTGAATGAGATAACTGATTTATTTCATTTCATTTGATGGAGTCACATCTGTGGAAAAAGCAAATTAAGTCATGATGAGGCCAAGTATCCTGAGGGGTGAGGGAGAAGGATGGTTATTAAGCAAAGAGCAGATAGGAAGGAACCATGCTGCTCTTTCTTCCCTTCCATGTGATTCATTTCAAATGGGCTATGTAGCAATTGGCTCATCAGAGTGGCTAAAGTAACCTTCAGCATACTGAAACCAACATCTGTTTAAATAGGAAGATTAGATTAATCGATGAACCTTTTCATTGCAGATTGACATATTTGAAATGCAGTATGAAATTTAGCGTTTTTCTCTTAGCACTGCTCTGGGTTCTCCACAACAAAGAAGCTTTTGGCTGATTTAAACCTGACAAGACCTTTTAGGAATGACAAAACCATTCACTGCTCTCTATATAGGTCTGGTTGGTATCATTACTATGAGCAAGAATTTGGCAATTTAACTGCAGTAGGGGAATAAGGTTAGGTTGATTAGAAAATGGATGCTAAAAAAATAGACCTTTATTAGAGTTAGATTAACATTTTTCAAGCAACCTGTACATTTTTTTTTCTATTGGATAAAAGAAGTTCTAGATAAGAAAAGTGTTTTTTTTCATAGAATGGCATTCTTTAGAGTATGTTGATTGTAGGCAGGGGTTTGATCCCAAATATATGTCAGTCTAATTTAGGTAGCCAAGTTTCTATTTTACTTCTCAATATCATCCAAGGAAAAAGATAATAAACTGAATTCCTACATATGTTAATGCTTCCTGGCACATACCACATACCAAGCCAGGTATTCCTTCTAGCCTTCTTCCAACAGAGCAGAGTAGTCTTAAATCTACCTGGATACTTAATTTGAGTATGGAAAGTATTGCATTCATTACTTCACAATGCACTCAAGGCCATACCAGCAAATCTGGCAGAAAGACGCATATAAAAAAGTCTAACTATAGAAAAGACAAGGAAAATTTTGCCTCTACTAAAGTACTTTAAATTATTCAAAATAAATAGCAAAGTGTAATATTTAAAACTTTTCTTGTATTCCAATTATATTTACTGGAAAGTGGTCCTATGCTTGCTATTTTATTGTATTTGTTTATCTAGCAATCTCAGCCTCACAAAAGTCTATTTCATAACATAGATTTTGTTGTCTCACTTTTTATTTTTCATTTTGTAGAACAGAGGGGTTCATGGTTGGATTAACTTAGATTTATTTTCATTATACTGAATAAAGGTATTCTCTTTATAGTTTACTTGAGAAGTTTGGTAGTATAGTTTATCTGATATAAACCTTTTATAATCCTGTCCTTTCCTTATCAGGCAGATACAAATTGATTTAAGCAAGATTACATATACTATTTAAAGAAAAATACATGGTGATATTAGTACAAAAATATCAAAGCAGAGCAATAGTTTACAGTAATTTCAGGAAATTTCAGTTTGACAGTGCTTAATAAAACCTTTTTTTTTTTTTTTTTGGTTGTTTTAAATACTCTCATTATTGTTACTCATGAAATATTCCATATATCAGATTACTGAGATGATTTTCTCAGTGACCTTGTTTCCTCCCAAACCTTGCCAGAGAATTCCAAAAGTACATAAACATTGGTGTCTTCTTCCTACAGCTCTTGCATCTTGGG
>JAVCKT010006881.1:0-17534 GCA_032273925.1 Rhynchotus rufescens
TGAATCTTCCAAACTATATTCAGATGACTGATTGCAGGGTAGAATCACAAAGTGGCCTGTATCTGTTGCCTCTACAGTTTCCTAGCACATCTGCTACCTAATGTTGTCTCAGGTTTTCAGCAAGAAGGTATGATTAGAAGAGGCTGAGAGATATGCTCCAGAAAAATGCTTTCTTCCATAACACTGTCAACATGCACTCCCAATGAACACCAAAATAAATAGTTTTATGAAACCTTTCAATTTTTTAATAAGTCAAAATACACTTTTCTGACAGCATAATTGCTTTTCATAGTGGGTCTTAAATCTGCACCACTATAAAAGAATAATGCTACAGTAGATCATTTGTGAAAACTTAATGAAAACTGAGTTAGTGAACCTCGGAGTCAGTAGACCTTGAAATTCACTTTCAAAAACTAATTTGCAGTAAATGTATGAGAAACATATTTAGACATGATAAACTTTCAGTTCTCTGTTAGCTAGGTGCAGAAGTTTATCTCGATTAACTGTTTTTTTGTTTAATTAATCTTTCATGCAGCTACCTCAAGATGTTGTGAGTTACACTTCCATTAGTGACATTCATCCAACAAGAGCAAAATTATTTTTTTTCTTAGCTTGCACAAATAATGCAATATGTCAGATTATAGTATTTCTTTGTGTAGCCTTTACTTTGTGTGTCTTATCTATTACTGAAGATCCATTGACTAGTCTGAATATCATTAGGACAAGCAAAAAGAAATGTAGATTGTGTTGGCAAACAATAACTTTTCAGAGGCACTAAACATTTAATTTAATGTGAACATAAATGCCTCACGTAACTATCATTTAGTGTATATATGAAACTAGTGAACACAGTAAAGAGATCTCCTACAGTCTTGCTGTAGTCCCTCCTACTGCAGCGTATAACTCAAGGAGATTGGAGCTCGCAGCAATAGCATAGCCATTGAATGGAAAGGAGGAACGAGTTGCACTGATCTCAGTGGGAGAGCTGTGCTGAAGAAAAGCCTATGATTGGAAGAAATCTATTTTCCATTAAATAGGAATAGGCTGGCCTAGAAGTGTTTGAGCGCATGAATTCTGCAACCTCTTAAATGAAGTTTCTCCCCTGGAAAGTGAAAGGCATTCTATTTAAAGATAATATACAATTTATCTTGTTTTTAAAAGAAGATTAAAATTGTATAAGGTTTTATAAATATAAGTATTTATAAAATTTGAAAACATATTATACTGACATAATATGAATACATATTATAAAGTTGTAAAATATACAATTTCACTTCTTTGATCTCAACTTTCTAGAGCGCTGTTTGAAATGTTCTAGTCTTGAGGTACTTGTCCCTGTTACTAATCAGCAACTGGGCATAAGTCTTCTGTGTTTCCGTCTAACTGCTAATTCTGCATTTTTCTTCCAGTACTTGCATCAATTGCCCCTTCAAATTGCAAGAGACTGAATGAAAAGTTTTCTATTGTCAGTGAGATTTAGCGCTGGTTCACTGTGAATGGGATCCATATGGGTTATGTGGGTTTTAAGAAGACAAAGTCTCTGTTTTTGAAATGAGGATCGTGTAAAATGTGCCAAGCTGATTAGCTATTTATTTCAGTTTTCAAAAATCCTTTTGCCATCTATATCAGATATTTAAGCTTATGATATACTGGAACTTCAGGTTTACAGTCTAGTAGATTTCCATGGCAAACATTCCACGCATTGTTTTTCTCAATAATTTTTTTTTAAATGTAGGTGGGTACAATTATTGGATTACCAAAGAAAGAAAGGGAAGGCACAGATATGCTAGTTCTGTTACCAGAAAATCAAGTTCAGTTTAGCTTGGCTTAGTGATAAACAGAAATGATTAGATTTTGTTTTATTATCAGATCCATTGCAAAGCTTTCACTTCTGATAATAATAAATAATGGTGAACAGTTACATAGCCATTGTCATCAATAACTCTGAGCTCCACTCAAAGATGAGTAATATATTTAGTTTGATTTTAAAGATAGAGTAAATAAGATGAATGCCTTTCCCATGGTCACAAAGGAAGATAGTATAAAGATTAGGTTGTTTCTCAAAAACATCTTTCATCCACAAAATCTTGAATTTCTTGGGGGAAAAATAAATGAAATAGGTTCTGTGATACTCTAGTTTATACCGATGCAACAGGTAATTTTCTATTCTGCTTTTGTTCCATATATTTGGTTCAGTTCATCCAGTTCACTTGAAAACTGCTGGCAGGACCTAAACTTTTGAGAACCATGTTTCACTTAATATTATCTCTTAAATCACAACCATCTTTCACTTAATACTGTCTCTTAAATTTCCACTTGAAAATTTATTCTTTAGTACATCTGGGATGGCATTCTTCCAGGAGGGTGAATCGTAGGACCCATCCTGATCTCGCTGAAGTTGCTGACCAAGTTCCCTGGTACAGACGAGATTAGGCACTAAGACTGGACTGCTGGGTCAGGGCTTGAGGAAGTGCTTGCCTTCAAGTGGGCAAATAGCAGCTAGTTTACTGAAGTGAGAATGAGTCAACACTGTGCCCTTTAATATTTTCTCAGGTAAAGTGTTACACATGCAGATTCAAACCCTTGCTTTGTAATAATAAAGAAAAAATCTGTACACACAAATACATTACTAGCCAAATTATTCAAGAGTTGAATTTTTCTTGTGAATTTGATGGATAATGCTCTAATCTGTTCAGTATTGTTTCACTTCTTTCTATGTGTCCTTTAAAAATACCGAAATAAGGTTATCGCAGAACTGCAGATCTGCGCAGCTTTGTAGTTCAAATGCAAATCGTTTAATGAGAGTGCTCTTCTAGTCATTGTGCTTTAATTGGCTCAAGAGGAAATAAATGACTCATGTCAGTCGCAGTCTTTGTAAAACTTTCCGGTGTAAGGTATGACAAAGTGATAAAGTGTTTATTATTGAGCAAGGTATGTTCTAAGTATTAGGTTGCTGTTGAAGACTAAAGATGGGATCCCTTCAATGCTCTTCATGGCCTGCTATGGAGCCCTTCTAACAGCACCCACTGTTGCTTACTATTACTAGAAAGAACTAAAAATATTTTTCCCATAAATTTTTTTTTGGGGGGGAATATCAGAGCTTTTTTAGTTTATTAAGGACTTTAGTAAATTAAAAGAAAACTGATAAAGTTTTTTTTATATGAAATGTGATCTGAGAAAAAAAGTTCCACTTCATAAACTGGAAGTAAGAAAAAGAAAACTTTTTCACCTTTGAGAAAAAAATGCATTTACTTTATAATCTATATGATCAACATAGAAGAACTGTAATGCTTCAATATTATAAATAATGCTCAATAACTGCTTAAGAAAATTAAAAAAAAGAGGTTAGCATAGTCTGTTACTAACTTGGAACTACCTATGTCAAGACAGCATGCCATGCCACTGTATCGCAATGACAACAGATAACATATTTTGACAAATTTTATATATTCAAACACGGATTCAGAATAAAATTTTAAAAAAGTAGTTCAATTATTGGGTCATTGATAGATACATCATAGTAGAGAGGTAGAGTTGTTTGCTTTCTTATACTGCTGTCTGCTCTCATGAGCAGGGGTATGTTGCAGAATGCAAGGTGCAGGGGTTTCTATCAGGCATGTTGACTGGCAACTTTCTTGGTGATACAGGCGAGGGATAATACAACATATTTTGATTTTTAATCTTTTCATTAAAAGAACAACAATTCTGGGATTTATACGGTATCATTAAATTGCAGTTGCAAAGTGCATGCAAGAGGTGATCATACAAAGCACCCTTTCTACTGCTACTTTCATCTCCTGCTCTCCTAGGTTTTTAAGCGGTTGCAGTGAGCCCTGCAGCACAGGATGTTTTTACTGGTTTCTCTGACACATGTAACACTGCCGTGCCTTGAAATTCCTTCTGGACTACATCCGCCACAAAATGCAAAGCTGGCCTTTAGCTGGTTTCTCTTGCTATTTGACTTGGGATTCGAAGCCTTTACATGTGGCATGTGTTGGATTTACAGTAAGAGAGCGGGGTAGTGCTCGGAGGGACTGGCAGCAGGGAGCAATCAGAGGGAACCGAGCAGCAGCATGAGCACTGGCAGCCAAATCATGCCACTGTGCTTCTGGATAAAACAAAACAAAACAAAGCAAAACAAAGCAAAACAAACTTTCAGGCCTAACTACAGCTGTCTGATTCATCGGTCTCGATCAGGCGCCTCGGTTGCAGGTGTGTAAATTAAGATGCTCTAGTCTTAAAATAGTCTTAAATATGGCCTAAGTGCCTTAAAGGCAACTCATTTTTGTTCATCACTGCTAATTGCTAAGTGAATTTTAAGGTTCTTCACTGTGTTAATTACAGGATACTAAGAAATCCCAGAACGAATCTCTGTGAATTCAGAGCACACTGCTATCCGTGTGTGCCTCGGTCTTTAATTACCATAAAATGACAATGGGATTGCCTAATTTTCACACTGTAAATTTTAAGGGGGTAACAAAGTAGGGCCAGCTCAGTCCTTTACGCTGCGCTAAAGAAAGCTCTTGCTGTAGGCCAGCATCACCGCCTGACTCATCCTTCAGCTGATGGGCTTCGTTACGGATGAGGACAGAAGAACGGAGAGCAGGGGCGGTGTTTGGCTCCTGTAAAATTCCCACCCCTCTGCAAATCTTCCTCTCTCCGTGGCCCAGATTCACTGAGGTACACAAATAGACGGCTAACTCTTGTTGCAGCATGAGCTTCATTGAAGCTGAGGGACACAGAAGTCCTCGGCTTTCCCTGCTGCAAGAACCAGATGCCTCAGAAGAGAGTTTTGCAGGGGGATCTGGTCTGCTCTGGGGTGGAGGGAGATGCTGTGCGGCACTGACATCTCCAAGAATTCACAGAAATGCTCTGTGGCCATTAGTTCTTACAGGAAAACGTACAAATAGAATTAATTAGGGTAAATAAAATGGTGACTAGCTGTATTACTGACCTTGCAATTTTTCTCCTAAGTAGTGCTGGGATCTTTCATATGCAGAAGTTCCCCACTATATTTCTTGATAAGTCTGTAGCCCTGTGGGTCAATTAAAATCATGTCATTAAGTTAATGTGGCAAAGATAAAGGATAGCTGCAAAATATAGCAGATTCTAGCATATTCCATGATAATAATGAGGCCTGATCTTTCTTCCCTGTTTTGAATAGCAGAGTAATAAACCTTGTTGAGACTTCACTTGATTGATAGATGGCTTCTATCCAGTGACTCCAGATAAGGCAGTAGGGAAAAGGCAGCACAAATGTAAAAGGGAAAAAAAAAATAAAACTGATCTCAGGCTGTTATGGTCTGATGGCTCAACGTGCTGCTCTGTGTCTGCCAGCATATTGATTCTTTGCATTTGATAGCATGGAGCTGGCACTTGTACCAGCTGGAAGAGTTAGGATCAGGAACGGCGGAGCAGAGGGAGCCTGCGCCTGGTTTCTGTGGCTCCAAGGCAGATAAATAGCATGGCAATGATTTACTGTTGATAGAGATAAAAGAAGGTTCTGAAGTTGACCATTGGCTACCAAACTCCAGTTTTACAGGAAAATCTTTGAATGATTTTCTACTTATTGTTGTTATTTGGCTTTGCAGAGATACTGTAATGAAGAACAAACTCATCCATCTTTCTGTCGGAGCCTTATCAACAAATTTGCCAAAGATGTGTGTGTTCCTGCAGTGATGCAAGGGCAACCAGAGTGCTGTAAATTAATATTTTTGTGTAAAAATACAGTGCAGTTAAAATATATGCTTGGAAAATTAGTGACTGTGTTTGAAAGGACAAAGATTAGGATACAAATGCTCTATGATTCACTGAGTTAAGCTCGCAGATGATTTACAGAGTTTTGTTCCAAATTCTGCATGATTTATTTGGGTTCTGCCTCCCTGTGAGTACAAACTCCTCATCAAACCCCTAGGTGTCCTGTGCATGGAGAGAGAGCAGCATATTACTGAAAGCATTTGCCATATAAATGGCACAGTGTTTTGTGTTCATAAAGTATAGTAGAAATTATTAAAACAGGTAAGTTTAAGTAGTGTGGTTTTTTTTTTTTTTTCTTTTTTTTTTTTTTCTGACTGGATGAATGTTGCCTGGAAATTTCCTAGGATAACTTATTTTATATGTAATAGTCTATTACTTACAAGAGGTCTTTTATTTTTATTTATTTATGTATTAATCTGAGTTTTATAAGATATCTTTATCCTTCAGTTACATATAATGATCAACATCCACTGTGCACATCTTTGAATTCTTACCAGCTTTTGCCATAAATAGCTTACTTTGGTGCTTAGAAATGCATTATACTATTGGACATACATTGTGGAAGATGCAGTCAGAGCAGAGATGCATACACGTGTCTGAAAAACACCATTTGGACACCACAGCATCCCTTAGATGTTGCCCATAGTCAGATTTTACTACAAATGAACAGTATCTAGAAGTGTGCAGAGAGTAATGTGGAAACATTACAGAGGGCTACATTTCCTGTGTGGGGGTTAGTTAAAGATTTAATTCTTTATGTAAGATGAAAGGCACTGTGGGTTTCTGAAAGTGTGTATGTATTCACTGAGCCAGGGAATAATTATAGCACAGTGAGTTATAAAATTGATGTTTCTATGTTCAGTTCATTGTCTTGTTGTAGCCTGTGTCTTAATGGATTAATTAGCCCTCCATTAGCATGTTTACTCTGGGAGGTTGAGTAGTACCTGCTTTCATTTATCTGACTTGTTTTTTAACTGTTTTATGAAACTGAATGCAATCATTTGATTGCAAAACTCACTCCTAAATGGAGACAAAGGTGACGGGAGAGGGTACAAGTGTGTCATGGTATTTTAAATTAGGTTTGTATCCTGTCCGCATCCGGTCTATTGAGTAATGACATTTTTGTAAAGCTACAGATTCAGGTATTAAGGACTAGCTTGTATTTTAGCACAAAAAATCAATACATGTGACTTGGTTTACATTTTGTTACAAATACTACTTGGGTTATTCTTTCTCTTACCACATTAATTCCCTCTCTGATTCAAAAGTCACTGTGTTTTGATCAAGGGAAACGACCACCCACTGCTGGGTGCCCTGGCATTGCTCTCAGCAAACTGTTGTCTGATGCTTCAGGGAGCTTCTTTCTTAGAAGCCTTTGAGGAATTTGGACTTTGTTGACATGGTTGTTTTTTCCCCTTCGTCAGTCCTGCCAGGAGAAACGCTAGCAGAGTAAAATTGTCAAAACAGCTGCCGGAGTATTGATTCAACACAACCAAGGCTTCAAATGGGCTGTAAAGAGCAGGAGAGCTAAAGGACCTGAGCATTAGTCTGCTTAGGCAGCACCAGCCCCACTCCTCTCACTCTGTAGATAAGCTTGGTAAAGAGATGCAAAGTGTTGTATTTCCCTTCCAGCTTGTTCGTACCTTTTTCCTTCATTTCTTTGCACCTACTCTGTCCATTTCCTGGTCCTGGTAGTTGATATGTTTAGTGCTGATGCCAAAGCCAGTGAATTGTACAGCAGCTAAACTTGTCTTCTCTGGATGGGATGAAAATAGGGCTCTCACTGAACTAGTTACTCTGAACCAGCTCTAGGTTTTCATAGCATGCTGGACTGACATCTTCAATAATATTAGCATTAATTTTATAGATTTAGTAATGAATGCTAAAATTGGATTCTTTGTGTGCGGCTGGATCCTGAAAGGGCTGATTAAGGAAGGGGGAGCAGTGATTGCTCTCACAAGCTGTAAGGAGCACCTTGCCCTCGCTATACCCCAGAGGCAGCAGGACCTGTCCTGTGGGTGGGTTATGGCCACAATGTGATGTTACCTTGTGGCCGGTAGAACAGAAATGGGCGATGCCTCTTGCCTTTTTCACAGTGCTCCTTGGAGTTAAACCCAGGATTAGCTGGCCTCCTTCCTGGGACTGCAATGTCTCTCCCCTCCTTCTTTGCCCATGTCACCCTTTTGCAGACACAGCCAGCACACTGTGTGAAATTGGTTATAATGCGCCATTCGTTTTAATCATACATCAATATTCCGCCGTTAAAACGGGCAGGCTGCTGATAAAGAAAGACACACACATTCCATTATTTCCTTAAATAACAAGAATGAACTCTTCAGCGCAAGTGAAAGCAGACCATATGCCTTCCCATTGGGTATCCCTTGGCACGGAGGTTCTGGCATCACGCTCCTCCGTGTGGAAGCCAGCGAAAGATGTTTAATGGCTTTCAGACTCCGAAATGAGTTCTGCGGCCATGTGTGTCCCTCTCCAGTTGTCTGAGGAGATGAGCTTGAATTACAGCTCAGCCACTGCTGCCAAGCACTCTCCATTATTCCAGCAGACCAGGTTGCCAAGCAGGATTTATGGTCCTTTTAACTCAATATCGGGCGACGGAGCGGCATTGTGTGATACAGACTGTATACCAGAGATCCTTATCAATGGAACAGGGCTCTCTAAAATCAGGGAGATAATCAAGTCTGCAGCTCTCACATTGGTAATTGGCACCACTCAGAACACAGTTAAACATAAAAATGTAACTAGAAACGCAGAAGAAATGACTTTGTTTTCAGTGCAGATTAACGCACCTTGCAGATCATATAAATTTTGCTTGCACATTAAGATTTTTTAACCTCCTATTCCTCCCCTCTATCCATGAGGTTTTAAGTATGTCTGCAATACAGTAGCTCTGGTGATTGGGTACAATCTTGATAATTACAATTGAATATTATTTTTGATCAGTTGCTATCTGAGGCAAAGCAGGCTTGTCTGTTGCTAATAGCAATGAAGCTCTGAATACATTAAGCTTTATTTTTCATTCCTACGAACAAAGAGGTAGTTATGCTATAGAAGTAAACATTGTCATTCAGATATGAAAGAATAATTGATTTTCTCTGTGACATTCACAGTTTAAGACTCAGTTTTAGCATGAACCAGAAGTGGATGTTTCCAGTTATTTATAGTCAAGAAAATTAAGGCAAATCATGGTACAGTAGTATAAATACATATATTTGCAAGAAAGATACCTGCCTATGCTGTTGTATCTCTACTAATTTGGATATAATGAGTAAACTCTCACCTTGGAAGGTTGAGTCCTCGGGGTTAACATATTAGCTCTTTATCTACAGTGCTGTAAAAATGTCATTGCCATTCAGCTAATTATATTACATAGTTGCACATATAAAATACATGGAAATAGTTGTTTGATAAGGCAGGGAAAAATAAATGGCATAGCTATAATTTTTTTGATTCTGTTTTTTGAAAATATTACCAGTGTTTGAGATTCTTTTGAATGCTATTGCCAGTGACCTTTAGCATAAGCACAAAAACAGCCCTTGTAAAATTCAGGTAAATTAGAACACGGCTTATGTCAGTACAGTTACAGTATATTTGAAGAACCCAACAGAAATAAGAAACAACAAAACACAGAACATTTGCTCCTTACTTATCATCATATAGTACAAAAATACTAAAGCAAATTATTCACCTGTGATAAATAACTGCTAGTGCATTTTCCTGGGTGTTTGACTAAGCTTCAGAAATCAATTTATCCAGGAAATCCTTTAAAAATGGGCTGCTTTTCCTGTGACTTTGCTATTCCCAAATGCTGGATAGCTTTATGCTGCATATGAACATGCCCACATTTTTGGTATAACCTCTTTTTAGCTGCAAATCTAGTCCTGACTATCAGGAATACATATGTTTTCTTCTCTCTACTTCCACTTCATCTTCTTGCTTGAGAACAAAGGCATTGCATTTAGGTTATGAGGCAATCTAACTAATGACTAAATTAGTGGTATTCAGAGGACACCAACTAAAGCTAAATTTGTATTGATGTTTACAGTTTCCATTAGATTTCTGGATGACTAAAGAAACCAATTATTAAGCTGAAATAATGAGGCCTGATATTCTCATGACATTCTACCAGCCAAGACTGTGCTGGGAGAAGCATTATAGAAGTCATCCCAGATTATTAAAATCAAACAAGCAACAAAAGGAAGAAAAAACTCAAACCTATGGAAAATATACCCCAAACAGTATAACCTCTTAGATAAATCAAACGTGACTTGAACAAAACCTATATTTGAAGCTCAGCTGCTTTCTCACAGTGGTGTCAGTCTGTTCATAACGTGTTTGTGTTTTGCTAGTAACTCCATTATTAAATTGGTTTCTTCAGGTAGTTTTAGTTGGTTTTAACTTAAACCCTATGAGAAAGGAAGATCATGGTTTTCTTTAATTTATTAGAAAGGGTCTCAGAGTTGCTCCTTTCTTTCTGCATCATTCTCTGAGCCGCTGATTAGCTAGCATCTGCTAGGCTCAATTAGGTCTTTCCCACTGTGTCTGTAGGGAGTGGGGGACTTGGACACTTTCAGTGGAGAGTCTTTGTCCTTCCTAAATTGGATCCATTTGAGTTATTTGTTGGTATTTTTCTTTGAAGGAATGGAAAAATGAGACTCTAGCAGTGGCTCAAAATGAATGCTTTCCCCCAGGAAGTCTTTCTGAATTTTTCCTATTGCAAGGAAGCAGGGTTTGTGCCAGTATGGCCATTATAAGTGACATACGCACATATCACACATTATAGGCAAGCAAACAGGCTGAGCTTATACCACCTGCCTGCAGATTTTGGAAAGGGAGTGAATGAATTCCCACCCGGTGGTTTTCCTTTCACTCCTCATCCCTCTCTCCTCCAGCATGTGGGTGCTAACTGGAGGGTGGGTGTCCCGTGTGGGCAGTGATGTGGTGGGAAACCTCAGTGCCCTCGTGCCCATTCCCTTGCAGAGCACCTCACACACAAGTATTCCCATCAGTGCCACAGGCTTGTCTGTGGGAACCATTAGGCCTGTGGAAATCTCCAGCTTTGTGCACACTATTCATTGTGCTCCTTTGACTTAAAGGCTGCTGTGGTTTGTGTAATTTTACAAGCTACTGAACCAGGACCTATTGATATTTAAAAAATAATTAAAACAGTCAGAATATTGAGTATTAAAATTCTGCCTTTATGCAGTATCTACTTTTCATATTACAGTGTAAGATTTTCACTCTACTTTTGCTATTATGAATCCATTACATGTAAATGAATGAATACTATTGTTAATAACCATTTACAGCATACAGTGTAACAGCTCCAAAGGAGCTATTAGAGTTTACTGTATGCTGTGAATATATATGAAGAACAATACACAGACCTCAGCTAAACTGTAATGAGTGCATTGACATAACGTCAGCTCTGAATGAAGCTCAGGCTCCATAGCATGCGAACGGCAAAACAAAGAAATTCCAAGTCCAGAGTCTTCTCCATTAAATCACCCAGCTACAATGTTGTGTGCTGGGCATCATTACTGGTAACTGTTCTGCAGCGTTGCTTGTAATGGAGCGGGCAATGATTATCTCCCTGCTGCCACGGGTGGTGTTTGGTTTGCAGTGTTACCTACCAAAGTGCTGGATTGGCCCTAGGATTTGGGCTATCTTGTGTATGAGCATATGGTTCCCATGCAGAAGAATTAAAACAAAAATTGTTTACAAAGAGAATTATAACTTCACATATTTGATTTAATGTATATTAAGTAGACAAGAGATTTCATATATGTAGATGCATTTGTGCCAGAATGGTGTTATGAGAAAGTGCTATCTACGTGTGCAGAAATATAGTTCTGAAAAAGACAAAGATGATTTTTAATCCAAACAACTGCAGTGTAAATTTCCGCTCGCCGCTAATATGCACCCAGACATAATTTCTTCAGAAGTAAGATACATTTTGTCTCCTTGCTAATTTGATTCTAACGCTCCTGTGACAAATGTTATGGTCTGATGCTTAGTCATCAGCACGGTAGTGGACTGTTCAGAAGGAACTCAACAAGTGCTCAAAAATTGCTTCACTTGCTACATCCATTAGGCTGACCGAGGACTTACGATTCCTACTTTTTCAATTATATTTTCTGTTTTACTTGATTGCCTTTGGTTGTAGCCTTAATATGTTCTGGAAGAGATGTACTGAAATTCTCCATGTTCATTAACCATACTTAGGAATTAGTGGAAATTGAAAATGAAACGGCTATCCAAACTGGATGCTGGCTTTATATTTTCCTTTTTAGGGCACTTATTCTTAGCAATGATCCCAAACATGACCTGTATTACTGCTAGTTCTTTTAAAGCTGCCTGAGCAAGGTCACCAAGGACATCCTCCTCCTTTGGTTTCCTCACAAGCTGCTGCAGCTCCTGAAGCACTGCTGGCTCCAAGGCATGCTCTCTAACAAGCAGCCCTTGCAGTGCTTGCTTTTCTTTCGAGAAAGCAAGGTTATCATCTTTGGAGTTCAGCCTTGCCAAAAAGGTAGTCTGCTCCAGAGATGTCTGCTTCCCAGAGTTTTCTTACTGTCTGGAGCTGTATATTCTCCAGAAGACAGTTCACAGCTGGTGGCTCATTGAAATCTTGGGAGAAATAACATTTAGAGTTTTAGGTAGAGATAATTTTCTCTCAGACAGGAGGGGTAAAATTCTCTAGTGAAATCAGCACATAAGTTAAAGAGTTTAAGACAAAGAAAGGAATATACAAAGTAAATATAAAGTTTATTAGAATGAGAAAGCATCAGAAGTTAGACTGAACTGTTGCAATTTACACTCCTGACTTCTGGCTTTAAATAATCAGGCATTGAATGCAGGAAGGCACTAAAAAGAGGAAATATTTTTCTAGTTTTGAGCTAGTGTGAGGAAGAGTGCTACTTCTTTTGAAGGCTGACTGTCTTTCCTTCTTGCCCTGGTCATTCTCTCCAGATGGGCTGCCCTTCTGCAGCACATAATGCACAGGCTGAGCTAGATCCTGTGCAGCACAGGACTGTTATCTTTATAGTATGTTATTGTTAATGATAAGTAAAGGTGTATATGTAAGAGAAATCAAAATATAAATTAATAATACTAGTTAAAAAGAACCCCAAATACACAGGGAATTGGTAGTGAAACATAGTATAGTTGTTTCATTTATTCCCTTTCAAAAGTTGCACATGAACTATGCAGAGCAATTTGGTCCTGGTCCTCAACCTAAGTACACAAAAGAGTAAATTTACCAAAGATCACTGCTCATACAAATCATGCTGGCTTCAGTGAACAGCCCTGTAGATTTCTGTTTTTTCCTGCTGTAAGGCAACTTCCCACCTGCATATTTTTGCTGAAGAAGTGCACCTGGTGGCAGGGATTGACATGCGATTGAAGTGGTCCAGCCATGTGGCCAAGGTTCTCAAGCATCATACCTCATCTCATCTCATGCCTCATACAAAACATGCCTCTTAGGTTGGGTGTTGATTGAAAATAAAGGATAATAAATGTGCAAACAAGCTTGCCACTTTCATTTTTATATTCCTGGGAGGTATCAAGAACAGGTCTAAAGAATTAAGTACACAGTGAATCTGTTCTGTTTTGTTTTGTTTTTTTTGTTGTTGTTGTTGTTTTTTGGTTTTTTTTTTGCTCAGATTTGTTGAAGGTGATAATTAAGGGTTCTCCTCTTTTTATTAGGTATTGCTGGTGGAAAGGTGTGAGTTCATACCTTCATGCAGTGTTTGTAAAATTTACTTTTTTGACATATGCTTAGGGCTCGTCAAGTAAGCACACTGCTGAATTCCAAAAACACCCAGCTTTATTGAATAGCAGTATGGTCTTCATGGCTCCTACTAGTCTTTGCTAGTATTTTACCCGGCTGGCAGCAAGGAAGTTTTAACAAAATGGGCTATCTGGCAACATGAGCCAATCAACACCCTAAAACTTAGACTCTACCTTCACTGTTTTTCATTTCTAATCCCAAACAAGTGGATTGTAATTTTAAAATCTGTTTTCTAAGCACATCTCCTTTAGTTAGGTCCTGTACACTTAGATTTTTTATTTTCAATATTAAACTGTTTTCTGTATAGCAAGCAGATTCCAAAGCAGATGTCCAATTGTTTTGAATTTTGCTTACTGATTGTAACAAATTTATTACTTCTTTCAAGCATGCATAGAGATAGACTGTGATACACTGAGTATCTGTAAGAGCATATCAGCACGAGAGGACCTCAGAAGAAGCATTAGTTGTAAGAAGTTTATCTGTACAACATTTCCAGGCATTTTACTTCAGGCTTCTAATCCTTGATTTCTTGCATTTCTTTGGCTTAGAATCTGGATGAGGCATAAGCTTAACTTCGTTATATACATCTCATTCAGAAAGGTCTGAAGAAAATTGGTCTGGAGGCTTCTCAAACAAGAAAAACACCCACAGTTTAGACTAAAGTTACAAATGCTTAAATATATGAAGTTCTGGGATAAATTTTAGTCAGGAATTGTATCAGATTCTTATACTAACCTGCCCCAGGTGTTTTCTGCCTGGTTTCTCAGACAGTTTGGTTGTGCTCAGTAGATGAGGAGAACGAGCCTAGGTGAGTAGAGTCAGACTCTGGATTATTATTCTGCTGTCCCTAAGAACTTCTAAAGCAAAATCCTGAGAATTAGTTTCTAATTCTTTTTGAAGCTAGGGTAATCTTAAGAGAGGTGTTCCCCGAGGTCTGGGTCTTACCACTGCAATTTGAGAAAGTCTCCAAAGACCCATCAGTCACTGCTGTAATTGTCACCTGTCTGTGACAATTTGACCACATTGTAAGGTCAAATTCTATGTCCTTTGTAAAAGGCATATGAGAAATACTTTTTGAACTATTTTTGGAGCAGTCTACTACTTTTCTAATTACCTACAACTGTGAAAATGTTTTGCACATATACTGCATAAATATATGCACATATATATATGCAGTATATCATACATATACAATGCATATATATATATATATGCATATATACTAGGTCTAAAGTGTCAGACTAAATGCGCAGGCAAATAGTAATTTACAGCACAATTGGACTGGTTTTATCCAGAGCTGGAGAGACACCTCCTCTCCATTCAATGCCATTCCCAGGGCTCTCAACTCTCTGAGGCTGCTTGAAGCTCTCAATGTGCCAATACACACACACATGCATAAATTCATACATTACACATGGAGCGAGTATCTGCTGTGTTAGGACCATACCGAGCCCAGCCAGGTTGTGTTGCTATCAAACAATTAACACTTCAAAAGAAATTAAAAATAGAAAAAAAATAAATGTGCCACATGGACCATTCTGTGTGTCATGTATAAATATCAGAAAGGATGACAGAGCACATGCTCTTTACGGTTAAGAAGAGCATTTGTCTGTTTTCTCAACCGTCCCTATTAAGACACTCTCAACATGCCAGAGCTGAGAACCTTTAATTTATCATCTTCCTGTGCTTGGGGCTTTTTTGCACTCCTTGCTTAAGCAAATGGAGGTGCCTTGCTTTGCAGATGGTTGTGCTCTTTCTGATGGTTGTAGTTTACGTTTTTCACCTCTGCCCTTATTTCTTAGACCTGTAAATTGTTGCTTCCATTTATTTCATTTGCATTTATCAGTCCTGTATCATTTTATTGGTGCATCTCTGCTGTGGTTCTAAAGGAAGGAAGATATTTATCCCCCTGTCCCAGCAAGCTTTAAAACTGATTTTCAGTATTAAATTGTTCTTTGTTTCTTTATAATGCAACATTATCTGTTGCTTAGAGTACGTTTTATGAGCAACAGAGACTTCATGCCTTTCAGAGCAAAATGCCTTCACTCCTTCTGAAAGTCTCTTTATGTATCTACAAAACACTCAGTATCCTGGTGGCATTCAGAAAAGGAACACAATTAGGACAGCCCAGTGGAGAAAGCTGTCAATCTAAAAACGGTTCCTCTTACTCAGCAAATCTTCTCTGTATCTTGAATCATGACAGTGACACAGAAAGCTTTCAGTAATCTATATCATACCTGTTAGCACTGCAGAGTCAATGTAACTCTGACAGCATAAGCTGGATTTTACTTTGACTCAGACATTTTGATATCTAGAGTTTAAATCTGGAAAGAAACTTACACATGAAGGGCAGAGTTTTAAGTATCAATTAAATGATTTAGGGCCTATGTTCTATTTTCAGGCACCTTAGGAAAAAAAATTCTTGGTATTGTATTTTCAAATCAATAGGACCGTACAGATTTTTTTTTCCTGTGAAGACAGTGGTCATATAGCTGAATGGTGAATGTATGCTGCTTAAAATTAAATCCCACAGTGCTGTGGCCAGGATTTGGGGTCTCATTGAGCTTGTGTAGTAAGCATTAGCAGAAGTACTGTGTAGATTCATGTTGTTTCTTTATTCATTGAGTAAAACCATTCTCATACAAATACATGGAGGAGAAAATTAAAAT
Source organism: Rhynchotus rufescens (assembly GCA_032273925.1). Lineage (NCBI taxonomy): Eukaryota > Metazoa > Chordata > Aves > Tinamiformes > Tinamidae > Rhynchotus > Rhynchotus rufescens. The sequence goes on from JAVCKT010006881.1 coordinate 16,231, forward strand.
TTTACTGCAAACAATATGCTAATATGGAAATTAAGGTCATAAAAGGAAAGGGAGTATGAAGAAACAAAACAATCAACTTGATATTAATTTTTTTAATACTAAAAGTTACAGCTTGAAGACTCAAAGGGCCTTTCAGAGCTGGAATGTGAGCTGCTTGCATTTTCATGAGGCCAACTTTAAAATAATGTCCTTCCTGATTAGCACAGTGAGCATCATTGCATTTAATTGGGTAATGACCTCTACTTAGTGAATGTTATAAACTGGAGTGAAATTTGAAAAGAAGTACAATAGCAAGCTGCAGTAATCATGTTTCTATTGGTATTGCCAATTGAAGATCATGAATGATAAACATTAAACTGCAACATGTAAACAGTTTTTTCCCTGCAGAATTTAGGCTCAGACTGATCACTTGTCTCTGTTAATATGATTTGTCCTGACTATTGAAAACAGGGACTCCTCCCTCCCCCGATATCTCTTCTAATGTAATTAGCATCTAGTCAATAATGTTCAGCATTTCATTTTACCGCTTTAATTAACAAATTCAATTTGTTCAAACCGCTGTGAAAACAAATTAAAAGCCCAGTGAATAAAAACCTCTAGTGCCAGAGATATGTCTAAGGTGTTCACCAGCTCTTCCACTATTAAGAAATCTTCCCATGTAATTTTTCACCCCCCTTGAAAATGACTCTGATTTTTGCTCCATGACAGGAATCCCAGATTAGTTGTGGTAGGGTGTGCCTGGGTTTGCAGGGGTGAAGGAGATGGTTTCATATCTGAAACCAAAGTCTTGTGAGTGAAGCCAGGTACTCCTGTGAACATCCAATATTTGTTTTTAAGCTTTTCCAAAGGCTCTTCATTGTTCTTCAGATTTGTCTGCCTCTCTCCCAGTCTGTCCCTGCAAGTTGCAGCAGGGTTTTGGTGTGAGCACCGCAGGGACTGTCCCACCATGGCCACCTCTGGACTTCTTGGTGAGAGATGAGCAGCCTGCATGGAGCAGCTGCCCTTGGGGCCTACAGCCCCCAGGTGCCCATATTTCACATGTGAGGTGCTCCCAGTGGTACTGGCATCACCCACACAGGGCCACGTGCCTGGGGCCTGCTCTCCATGCACCTCCTTGCCTGTGGTTGGGTTTCCACCACCCCATGTAGGGCCTGCTCCTCCAGCTCTGTTGTGAGTAGGCGTTTTTATTTTCCTCCCTCTTTTCCTTTGTAGATGAGAACATTTACTGTACAAACATTGGCGGAGCCCTGGAAAGGTTGAAACAATACAGATCGGGTTTAATAACTACTGTAAATGTCCCGCAA
>JAVCKT010006882.1:0-16120 GCA_032273925.1 Rhynchotus rufescens
GGAGCTCCGCGTGCGCGGCGAGGACGGCGGCGCCCGCAGCCGCAGCAGCGACCACTTCGTCTTCACCTACAGCCCGGAGGGCATCCTGCGCTACTCCGCCAAGCCGCTCTTCAGCCTCGCGCTGGCCTACGTCTCCGACAACGCGGAGCGCGTGGAGTCTCTCGCTGGCTTCCCGGAGCAGGTGGCCGAGCGGCTCTTCTCCGCTGCGGAGGCGCGGCGCAAGTTCACGGAGCCGGGCGCGGGGCTGCGGGCGCTGCGCAAGTTCACGGCCGCCTACGGGGGCCTCGTGCTGCGCTCGCTGTGCCTGCGGGACCGGTGAGCGGCGGCGCCCTGCAATCATTTTCTCACCTAGATACCAAAAAAAATCGTGGGAGGTTTGACACTGGCTAAGTTTAGTCAAGTGGCCATTTGGGAAGCTGATGTGAAATAAACTAGACTATATACCCCGCTTTATTTTGAAATAAGCGGTGTTTGTAAGTTGATGTCCAATTCCTAGCCCAGTAGTTTGAGTGAGAGCAGAACCATGATGCTGGTTCAAGCAGAAGGCTGGGAACTCAGATGAGCAGACTGCAGCCCAGACAGGCAGCTGGCTGGCTAATTCCTAGCAGTTTCCACATAGGTATTAATGTGCAATAACTCCATTAACACTCGTGACAACTAGATCCACATCCAGGACCCTTCTGACTTATCTAAATGTGAATGACTTTTTGCACTTCACAGATACTTGGTTATCTCTGAGAAGCTATAAGAAATTAAGTCTTTCCGGGAGCTGACTTGTTTGGATCTTTCCTGTTGCAAACTTGGAGATGAGCATGAACTGCTGGAACATCTCACTAAAGAAGCTCTGTCTAGGTACCAATTTCCTGACATAGAATCGAGCATGGTATTTTCTTCTCCCATCACTGAGCAATTCAAACAATCTGGCTACAGCTCTGTAAGACAGTTTCAAGGGGACAACATACAAGTTTAAAGGTTTAGATTCATGAATCTGTTCTTGAGATAAAGTACAGAATTTAGTCTACAAAATCCAGATCTCAAAAGGTGCTACGAATATGTGAGTACAGAAATGCAGGTCTACTGTCTTATGCTTTCAAATCAACTTTTTATAATTTCCATTGTCCATCTTAAATGCATCTTAGGAGTTTTCAACGGCTCTAGACTATTATTTCTTCTTTTTTAGGGAGGAATTTATCAGCCAATTTTTTAACCGAATTAATGTGCCAAATGATTTGCTTATAAGCACTGCATTAAATATTTCCTTAATTAACATGTAGAGAATAATTACGCAATTTTTACACTAAAGACTGACAGGTAGAAAACTGGAGGAATCAATAGGCAGGCTAATTGCTTGATAATTAGCAGATATTAACGTAGACTGCTGTGCTGTGCATCAAGCTTGTCTTGAAGTGCTCTGATAAACGTGTTTTCTTTCTCTGAGGTTTGTTCAGATGTCATAATAGCTCAGTCTCTTTCAATGTCATTGCCATAACTCTTACAAATATAATCTGTCTCATTTTGTCAGTTTTTTTTCCTTCTGAGGTGAAATTAGCAGCCCTGAGTTAATAACTAATTTATTGAAAACATTATTGTTTGATAGCCACTCTTTCTGCTCTGGGATTGTTTGCGAGGTAAAGGGAATATAAAAATACTTGCTAGCCCTACGAACCCAGGTTTCTTGTTTTGTATTTTTTAGTAATACTAACAAAACAGTAGATTTGAGGTTTAGCACAGGAAGAGCCCATACTTTCTACATAAATTCTAAGACATTTTGCAAAGCCATCTAAAAATGCGACTGTTAACTGTGGATTTGCATTTCTCTTCTCAGTGTAAAAAGGCTTCTCCTGAAAGACAACTGTTTATCAGACGCTGGCCTTCGCAGAATGACAGCACCCGTACGCGTACTGAAGAAAGGACTTGAGAATCTTTTGATACTAGATTTATCTTGTAAGTGTGTCATGGTTTAATATTAGAAGTAGGCTCCATCTTTTTAAAGAACTTCTCTTTAATATTGATGGAACAAATCAAAAAAAAAACCAACTTGTTTTCAAAACACGAAGCATATCACAACGTGGTCCCCAACTCCCTCGTTTAAATACTAGCGTTGGGAAGAAATAGTTTCTTGGCATTGTGACCATCTGTCTCCACCTCCACAACTGCGCTAATATCACTTAACTTCACAGGTAACCCTGATATCACAGATGTGGGAATCAGATACCTCCTTGCTTTCAAGAAGTTGAATTGTTTGGATATTTCAGGAGCAGGTCTCAAGGTAATGCAGAGCTTCTGTCCAAGCCTCCTGGACAAGCATAACCCTTCATAACCAACTGACCTCCCCCCACTTACTGCTTTGTCTTTTTGGTAGGACGTTAATGCAGTGATTAAGCGGCTCCAGATGCACCTAGGCCTCGTTCACTCAAAAGTGCCTCTAAAAGAATTTGATCACAGCAACTGCAGAACAGAGGGGTGGGCAGAGCAGGTACGTGGTTTTTAGATCTGCTTTGCTCGCTAGAAATCCTTCTTGTGTAGTATGGAATCTGCACTGAACAGCACAGTACAGAATGAGTTGTTTCCAATAGTATTTCTTTAAGATCTTTAAAAGAAGCATTTTTAACTCCTTCAAATTTCATTTCAGACTGTTTTGCAGTGGGAGCAGGCAATTATGGAGGCCATGAAGCAACAAGAACACCTGAGATCCAGCACAGCAGCTCTGCGCTTCTGTATGTACTGCATAGACAGCTTATTTCCTACAGGGAATCTTTTCATACATCTTCTCTCAGTACAAACAGCATCTCAGATGTGCAACTTCAGCCATCTGGGCAGCTGTATCATAACGTTTGCTTTTCTCTCTTAGATAGGCAAATGAATCTTTGACAGCATGACAAGAGTCTTAAGGTCACATCTAATATAATTGAAATTTCTTTTCTCTCCTTAAATTTCTAAGTACAAAATAGAAATATTCTTTTCCCTATATATTTTCCAGCAAAGTGGTCTCCATTCACACTGTCCTGGTCAAAGGAATTTGCAATATGAACATGCAGTTTTCAGAACTTTTTTTCGTCCAAATCTGAACATGTATTTTTTTTTTTTTCCTTCTCTGTAGATGGCAAGACACACAGAACAGAGGAAATAATCAAATGCAAGCTGGTGGAGACAGAAACAAAAGCTTCTGGAAGCTTGCAGTTTTATAAGGAAGAAAACCAAAATTGCCCCTTACCTCTGAAAAGGGAGGCTGCAGACAGCCGTGAATTAAAGAACAATAAGAAAAGAGTTTTGGCTGAACAAGAGAGAGAAAGGACTTCCAAACAGAAGCTTCTGTGCCTCACTGTGGAGGACTGGGATTTGTTGAATACCTACTGACTCAGAAAGGAGTGGGTCTTTGTTAGTTTTCTTGCTAATGACAGAATATTGAGAGGGAGTGACAAAGGGGACTGGGACTGTTAAATCTGGTTGCTGTGATTTAGTGGCGAGTTGCTTATGCTTCGGGAGGGTAGGGCTAAAGTCAAAGAGAAGGATAATAAAACTACTGTATATTTTGAATACATAATTTTTAAAATAAAGAGTTTTTTTCTTAACCTTAAGTAATTCTTTGACAGACATAATTCAGAAAAATCGTTGGTTCTGCTCTTCTTCCTCTGTTTTTGCCTGCTCAAGAACAGGAGGCTAATAATTGCAACTCCTGATTTTTAAGTCGGATGAGCAGGGAAAAGGTTTTTTTGTTGTTAACAATGAAAATCTTCTAGCTACTCTGATACTCAGCCTAAAGCTGTCACTGGGGCAGCAAACACAGTCTATCTAAAGCTGAAAATAGAGCTCTAACACTAGCTTTTTTTTTGTACTGGAAAACGGCCAAGGCCTGAATTCATTCAAAACAGATTGAGGTGCAGAGTGCCCATGAACACTGTGTCTTTTAAGGCACTGAATTTACTATGGGTTTCTTCTACTAGTCCTTATTTAAAGGGTATCTTCCTTTTACAGTTGTTTGTCATTGCTTGCTCATAGTTGTCTTGCTGCTCAGCAGCAGGAAAAGCAGCATCACCTTGGAATCCACAAAGATGCCACTCCAAGGAACTTCAAAAGCACATGAAGAGAGGAGAAAAGACTCCACTTCTTTATTGCTGAAATTTCCTCAAAAGGACTGCCCACTCAGCAGGCACACTGACCTTCAAGCCCTACATTTCCTCCCAGAAACTCGGATGATTAAAGAGGCATGGAGCTGCTGGAGAAAGTCCAGCACAGGGCTGTGGAGATGAGGGAACTGGAGCATCTCTCATGAGGAAAGGCTGAGAGAGCTGGAACTGCAGAAGAGAAGACTGAGAGGGGATCAGATCAGTACAAGTATCTTAAGGGAAGGTGCCAAGACGATGGGGACAGACTATTTTCAGTGAAACAGCTCTTCTTTTGAGGGGGGAGAGAGGCTGACTTCATGCTGCCTCTGAATCTTCCCTTCTTGAGCTCATCCTACAAAAAGGTGCAGTGCTCCCTCATCAATTGCCACAGAACATATCTTGGGGTAACAAGAAGGACACAGTGATTATAATAGCAGGCTTTAGTTACCAATTCCAAATCAGCTTTGTTAAAAGTGTTAAGTGACTTGGATTTTCTAGTAAGAAACAGACATCCCTTACGTGTTGTGATTGAGAGTGGAAGCTTGAAAGTGAGAAATGTCACAAAACTCAACCTCTCTTCTGAGCAGGACTGCTTTACAGACACAGAAAAAGACATCCATCCTAGTCACGTATAAAAGAGAACAGGTAATTAAATACAGATTTTAAAAGGTTCCTGTAGTACCTGATCTATAATGCACAGTTTTACCATCTCATGAAATAAAGTATTAGTCAGAAAACAGAAAAGCTATTTTTAAAAGAGCTTTCAGAGCCACAGCTGGATCTCAGTTACAAATTAGAACAAACATTCACAGTTTATACAAGTCATGGTGACATGTCAAGTTTCAGATCACAGGACAGAGAGGAAATGAATGAACCGGTTTTCATGTTTAAAGATACATGACCTGGGTTAGTGGTAGGAAGAATATTGCCTGAAGTTTATTTTGGACCCAGGAAAGTTAAGTGCACTCACAGTAAATCTGTGTTTCAGACATGGGATTTGGGATACGTGAGTTTTTTGAAGGAACGGAAAAAGACCAAATCTTCCTTAAATTTCAATGGCATGTCCGTATCTTAATCCTGTAAACTGCTTTGAAGGGTTTGCCTCTCTGATCCTGCCCTGCTTGCCCAGAAATGAAACGAGAATGAATGGATCCAGCCGTGCCCCCCGGCTGCCCCAGCAGCAGATGTGGGGCCCTGCTCTCTGCTCTACTCCAAGACTGTGACTGCCTTTTTTTCCCCTCCTTTTTTCCTTCTCCCTCTAAAGTTAGGGCAAGAAAGGCTCAGGTCTCCAAGTCTGATCTGATTTACCATTCAGGCTAAACCTCAACCCACCTTTGCAGGCCCTTCCTCTAACTCCCTTTAAGGGAGCCAGCATTTCAATACAGAAGCACCTCAGCCCAGGTGCTCTGCGGTTAGAACCTGGTCACCAGCTGCTGCCAGCACAGAGACCGTCTCTAGCCTGCCCAAACTAACAGGTTTATTGAACTTGTGCTGCCTATTTTGAAATGAGAAAAGACTCCCCTTCACATGACCCGTGAAGGTGTCCCAGAATCAGGTTGTGCTTAAGTTAGAACTCCACGAGCAAGTGGGTGGCCAGCAGGAGAACAACAAGGCTTAAAGGTGACAACGCAGAATGTGCCACGAGGCATCCGGTGTCCCTCAGCATCCAGGCTTCACGGCTTGCAGATATACTCATCGGACCAGCTAGCACAGTGCTGGGCGCCGTCCCGGCACAGTCTCTTTGGGATGCAGGTGCAATACTCGTAGAGCACTGGGGTGCAGCTCCACCACTCAGACCCACAGGGAGGGCAGGCAGCCACTGGGAGCGGGGAAAAACGGGGATCAGAGGTGCTCCTGTTGCACTGACCAGTTACCTCCTGTCCTACACTAGGAAGAATCATTTCACCCTTTTGGCAAGCAGGGAACAGCCACTGGTGACACCTCTGCATCTGTGAACCCGCCACAGAGGATCCTCACATGATGCTACATCTAGATGACAATCACACTTGACATTACGATGACTTACGTGGCAGATGTACCACACTAGGAAGAACGATTAGCTATTCCGGAGAAAGCTACTGGTACACACAGGTCTTGACTGAGGTTCAAAACCACATGTGACTTAGGCACCGACCTGCAGTGAAAGGTGCACCCCAGTGCACTTGACAACTCTCAAACTGTTCACTTTACCACACAGGGACATTCAGTTCTCCCTGGCCCTTCAGGACATACCCATCTCCTCACCAAGGATCAATGGCTAGTGCTGAATTATTGCTGCTGGCTACAGCTACACATCAAATGGCTCTGTGACATGAAGGAGTGTGCATGCTTCTTACTCACGTCCTAGCTAACTCCTGTATTAGAGGGTGACACTAGCCTTCAAAGGGGAATTTTCCAACACTATCAATGAGTCCCATGCCCTTAAAAGTCTATTTCAATCAATTAGCCAAGACCTTTTGTATAATGGTAGCCAGAAGACAGACTTACAGCTCTCCATCTCATCAGAGCAGTCCCCACAGTCATTCATCCCGTTACACCTCTGATCAGCGTAGATCCAGTACAGAGGGTTACTGCAGTGGAACACCAGGTATCCTGGAAGGCTACTGGGCAAGTCATCTACAAAACCACATACAAGAAACATGCTGAATTCCACAGGGCACAGACTGATGTGCTGAAAGATTCCTCACTGTTGGAAGAGCATTACTGTGAGGATGATCACAACAGAACTGCTCACCACAGAGCTTCTCCTGCTCATCCTCTCCATTCCTGCAGTCCTGGATTCTGTTGCAGACGTGGCTGGCTGGGACACAAGTCACGCTGTCATCGCACAAGAAGCCTGTCTGGTTATTAGAGGCTGCACAGAAACGGTTCACTGAACGGAAAGCAAGAAATAGTTTATTTCAGACATTTTCATGTTCACCTTCTGAGGAGCAGAACAAGAAGGAAGGGAATTCAACGATTTGTCATTCTGGAGATAATCTGAGGCCAGAACTCATCCCCAGTCACTTGGCAGTGAACACCAGCCTGTTGGAAGCAGGACTGAGAGCCAGAGGGATCTGTGCTCAGATGCACTATGGCTCTTCACGTGTAACATGATTTTCTGCCCATCTCCTATTAACAAAATACAATAAACCTCAGGAGACCCACCTGGCACGCGCAGCAGAAGTCCCAGCGTGGCGGCCAAACCCACGATGGTCGCGAGGGCAGCGAGGACGAGCAGGGCCACGGCAGAGATGCAGACCCTCCTCCGGGTGCAGCAGGCTGTTGGGAGGCAAGGGAGTGGGACATGGGAAAGGCTCCCGGGGGTCTGGGAGCACTGAGGAGGGCTGGAGCCTTTTGAGGAGGGAATAGCATAGGAAATGGCAAGGGTGACATTTCAGGGGGGCTCTGTGCATGGAACTGGCCACGTCAAACACCCAAACAGAGCAAGATGAAGAACACTGCTCTCCAGCTACACACTGCAAGCCAAAAACGCTGCTCTTACAGAGGACAGCACAGGAAATAGAGCAGGGAATCAAGCTGGTTGGTGGGGGCTTGGAAGGATGCCCTCCCAGAGCCCACGGCAAAATGTGCCAAGAGGCAGAATTTCATTTGGCAGTGCCAAGGCTTTCTGCTCTGACCTGGATCGGTGGCTTTGTCTAATGCTCCCTCTTAAAGAGGCCCTCACTGACAGTTCAGAATGATGAGAATTGATTGCAGAGCAGCCCTTCTCCTCCCCAAAGACTGCAGATATCTGCAGAATAAAAAGGGCAGCCACTTCCAGGGAGTCTAACCTTAAGAAAGCCACATATGTAAATCAAGCAAAATGCAGAAGTGAAAGGCCAAAACCACAGCTATTGCAATGCAAAGGCAGCACATGTAAGAGCAAAGCTGATCAGCTATCCTGATCTCAGCAACCTGCAATATCAAGTGTTCACACTAAGCATTTTTTTTTTCTTGGATTCCTCCAGATTTCTAAAATAACAGGAAAATTTGAATTTTGTCATTTGAGAAACACCCACAACTACGTAACTAGTTACTTAAGATAACCTTGTATGCACAAACGGGTTCTTTGTATTTTTGATCATTAAGAGCTTTGATCAAAAGGTTGTATTTTTTGCCTTAGCTATTTTCTGTCTACCTTTTTGCTCGGTGTTGTACAAAAGAGCCAGCCTTTGGCTCGACTCCAGAACGATTCTGGCTGCGGTGACCATACCCTCCCTTCTTGTTTGAACAAGAATCAAATGCAGAACTGTTCTGCTTAAAGGAGTGCATTACGGCACCTCTGCGTCTACAAGACAGGATCTTTGACCAAAAAGCAGAACAGCTACAAACAGATATGAATTAAAAAATAATGGAGTGATGAAACTAAAAAATAATGGAGTCACGTTGTTGCAACTTGATATACAGGTTTGCCACTGGCTATATTTGATCTCACCTTCTCGTTATTAAAATGGACAAGATCTGCTGAAGTTTGGCTATTAAAAAAAATGTAGCAAATATACAGAAAGCCTAGATGTTCATTTTGAGTCTTTTCTGGACCCAAACATTATATATTGTGCTACTATACAATACTGTAAGACTGCTCACTCCAGACTGGGAGCAAGGAGCTTAAATCTATGTATTTTAAACTCTGGATATTTCACTACAAGCAACAAAACAAACAAACAAAGCAAACAAATCACAGTCTCAGTAGATCATTACTTGAGACTGTACTTTCCTAAACAGACTTCATTTATTTGTACGCAAAGAGATTGCTTCCACTGAATAAAATAATAAATAAAACATTAAGTAATGCATTTTATTCATTACCTTTTGCTTCAGAGAAAGACTTTGTTGAATCAAAAGTAGCTATATGAACACCTCTCTAGAAGAAATAAAACACACTTTACAGGAACAGCACATGATAATCACACAATTGATGTCTTTCTAATGTTTGTCATCTTACATAAGAACATATGATTCCTTTCATTATTTTTTATATACAAACAAAAAACACTTTACTGAAAATGGGACAAAGATTTGATTCAGAAGCAATTAAATTACCTTTTAAATTTCAGTTACTCTTTCATTAAAATAAGCACTAATTCTACTCCAGCACTTATTACTAGTACTTTGCATTTATATCAAATTAGGCTAAGGAGAAACAACTAGCAATTTCCCAGAAACAAGTGATCAAGAGGTTGCACAAACAACAACAGCAGGAAAACACACACTTCAGGGAACAGTTGCACATAAGATTTTTCCGAAGGCAAGGACGATACCTGGGGGTGAGTTTTGTTCATGCCTTATGGAGCTGTAATCCTCAGCGCAGCGAGGAGGACTCCGGGGAGCTTCCTGAACCCTTGAATCCAACCAGGCTGGCAGCAAAGGCAGGCTCCGGTGTGGGCCAGCATTGCCCTGCATGCTGCGGAGTTACCTGGTTACAAACAGAAACAGAGGTAAGGAAAGCACGACGGGAAAGGCAATCCGAGAGCTTCCCGCCACGGTGCCCGGGGCTGGCGCCTTGCACGAGAGCTGCAGGCTCCTCACTCACCTTCCCACACCTGACATGCATCTGCTGGGGTGAACAGGGCTGCCCAGCCCCAGCCAGCTGCGGGTGCTCCTGGCTCTTCTGCTACAGCCAGCAGAACAGGTAAACGATCAGGTAAATGATAAACGATCAGGTAAATGATATAGGTAAACGATCAGGTACATGATAAAGGACTCAGAAGATTCAGAAACTCGAAGTCTTCACTACTCCTGACACCAATTAGAAAGATGACTGCTCCATGTTCCCAAGCCCAGGCTCATTCCCCGCTGATTTTATTCGTATTTACATTGGTAAAGTCAGAACAGCCCTCCTTGAAAACGAAATGCAATGGGAGCTGAAGGGAGCTCAGACCATCTTCACCCCCGAGTCTTGTCTCCTCCTCACGCCCAACACTAACATGCCAGCCCCACAGCAAGGAAAGCTCAGGCTGCCGCAAGGCAGGAGCCCTGCAAAGCTGAGCAGGACACGCTCAAGCGCAGCAGCTTCCCTCCGGGGACCGGGCACAGGCGCAGCAAGTTCTCCAGGTCCCTTTTCCTCACGTAGTCACATTTCCTGGTCGGCAGCGATGCCCAACCGAGGTCAACTAATAGGAGCTTAGAAGCAGATTAAATCCTTCCAAACTGCTGAAGGCTTCACCACAGCACAAGAGAGGAATTTTACCCTTCAAAAAGTGGCTCCAAGTTGCTGCTGCCTGACAGGTTCTTTTCTGAACACCAGTTAAACTACCTCTGGTGCAAGCAGAGAAGTTGGCAACTGGACTGCCTTTAAGTTGGCACCAAGAACCCCTACGCCAATCCAGTCTTGAACAGCATGCTACTTATTATCCAGGCCTAAAAGCTTAAAAATACAGTCCCTGGTTTGACCAGCACTAAATTATAGCTTGCAGAAGATAGTCAGAGGGAGGAATACCAGCTCCACAGACATACCAAGGCCCCAGATGCCAAAGATACTCAGCAGAAGAGTTTAAAGAAATACTCCACATGATAAAAGAGCGGTTTGTGGAAGGCAGTCCCACCTCACGGTGCCTCTGAGCTGCGGTGCTGCATCCCCACCCATGAAAGCAACAGGCAGGTGCCTCAATATGCTAGGGAGCACGGGGTGAAAACCCTGAAAACACCGAGTAGCAAACAAGCCCCAGCTCTGCGTGCTGACAGGAATACGCAGAAAGACTGAGGATTAAAAGCTGCGTACCTTAAATCTCAGTTGTTTCTCTTTGAAGGCAGAATTTAAGTTGCTAATTAGTTGTGACAGAGCAGGTGCATTTCAAGCCTTCAAATGATTCATTGTCTGAGAGCGAGTTTAATCAGATAGAGGCTTTAGAGGCGAGTTACACCACAGAGCCAGAGACTGCCAGTTCAGCAAAACGAGCAGCACCCAGCACTTCATGTACCCAGGAAGAGGCCGCAAGCCCAAGCAAGCCCTTCTGAAGCACGGAATCCTTGCCTAAAATGAGAGACGTGGAAGAGGGAACACACATGCAGGACAATAGACAGCTGAATGGTTAGTTCCAGTGCCTCAAAAGGGAACAGACAAACCTCAGCTACTGCTGCCAGCAGAGAACTGCACATGGGTTGTGACGGGCACCCAACTCGTGTCCAGATACCTCCACCTCAAACGTGACACAAGCTCAAGTGACCACAGGCCGAAGGGAACTTAAAACCTCTCCCCCGTGCAGCTCCAAAGCTTTAAGGTCCTTCACTTAAACAGCGGTCTGCGGGCAGAGATCTAACCCAAACTGCATCCTTGGAAGATGAAGATTTCAAGTTAAAAGTTAAAAAAATATGTATAGGTCAATCTAATTTATGAATTCAAGTGCCAAAAGAGTTTAAATACTGTTTAGATTAGAGATCTTTAAAAACAGTTCTATTATTACAGTCTTAATAGTATCTGATCTTACTGAAGATAGTTTGACAAGAGCTTAGGGCTACAAAACTTCCAGAATTCTTCAGCTTCTGGCTCACTCTGTGGACAGCGGTGCCAAGTGACAGATTGCTACAGACGCACAAGCAGCTCCCTGTGACCTAACAGCACAGAACTGAATCACTGCCTTCCCCATACTTGTTACTTAGCTGAAGTCACTACACTGTGAACAAAAGACATAAAACCTCTAGATCTGCTTGTTGTCTCCTCTTTGTTGTGAAGGTACAGGTAGCTCCAACTCCAAATAAAGCAGTTGTTTAATCCTAAACTAGGAATTCAAGTAGTATTTTAAGTCAACTGATTCAGAAAACAAAGGAAAGTTTCTTATTCTCTGAAGTCAAATCACCAATGTAACAGCAGCTGTACTATACGCATGTGAAACGCAGAAATAACAAGGTTTTCAGGAAGCTATAAAACACTCCTGTAACAACACGTAATAGAAAAAGAGGAAAAAAACACAAATATTTTCAGCGGAGTCCAAAAACATTTGCTGTGTTAGAAAACGGCATGGGGACTGCTCTCTAGATGAGGACTTCTCTTCTGAAAAGGTGGCAGAAGAAATTTAAGGAATAACCACCCAAATAGAGCTCCTACTTACAAATTGATCTTTGACATCCTTTGTATAAGTTGCACTTGTTGCTGCTTGCAGCAGAACCCTGGCAGCCGGTCCTGCAGCCATGTACAGTGATGTTTGCAGAACAGCAGCAGCAATGAGCGTCTCAGAACGTAACCACAGATACGTTACTGTGTCACACAGCCAGTGCTCTGAAAACATCATCCAGTGAATCCCCAAAACTACAGGGGCGTTTGAGGCCTTGGCAAGAGCGCTCGCGACACAGGTACCTGTCAAGGGCTGCTGGCACCCCCGTTTCTGGGTCACACTGAAAAACAATTTAACGTCCAGAATTTAACAACCATTGAAGACTGCAAATTAAGATTTCTGCATTTTGATACAAGACTGGTTAAAACACTTTTTTCAATGCTCTTAAAATACTATCAACAAAAAAAACCCACTCAAGTGCACGTAGGTTCCATGCGGTTTTTAGCAGCACTACACAGGCCACTTAATATATATTCCTGCTTAATGAACCCCAAAAATCCATCATTCACAGTCGCACAATCATCAGCATCACAGCCAAATTAGGCATGATTAAGGTAGTTTTAACAACAGCAGAACAACATACTGTATCCTCCAGAATCCCTAAAATACCATTATCACAAGTTCCTACAAGTTCACCTTTAAGACAGTTTTCTATAACTAACAAAATATTTCCGTGACAGTGAGTAGGGGAATCACAAATTTGAACAAACTTTCAAACACTTACAGAGGCGTTGCAATAAAATATTTAAGTCTTCAAACTGTAAATACAATGGGAGCCAGGATATTTTACTTAAAAAATGCAAAAAAAAGTATATAGTAGGTATATAGGGGGGAGATGCAGCTAGGTCTTGTCATATTACTGAATTGCAGAGCAAAATGAGGTCACCTTGCCTATGTGAGGAATGTTACAGACAGGCTTTCCCAGCAAGTGGTCTGTGGCAAATAATTAACCATAGCAAAAAGCTATACAGTCAACACTTTACATACAGTCAATTTTATTTGTCCGTTCTCATTTCTCAGAAATCAACCCGTTTCTGCAAATGAAGTTACAAGTCTAGAAGAGTTAATCAAAAACAGAAGGAAGAAATTTCTTCAGAAAACACAAGCTCTAACTTTACAAGCAATTTAAGACTTGAAGGCTAAAGTTTGACAGAATAATTAAGCATGTTATGTTCTATATCTGTGAAAGGATTATGTGCACAAGTTTTAGAAGTTCCCATTTTTGACAAACTGAGTTCTAATCTACAGTATCTCACAAGCATTTTGTATCCTTTATATTACCACACCATAGGAAAAAAAAAGTATATCTATTTTTGGAGAAAGGGTTGTTTGTGCATGGACATTAACAAGTGTATATATATAAAAAAACCAGCAGATAGTTTTATAATATTCTCTTTTAACTACAACAGAAAGTGCAACACTAAAAAAAAAAGCATCTCCTGCCTACTTAGAATTTCTTATATCTTTACAAAGCTAACTCTGAATGTACACATTACATCTTAGAACACACAAGTAAGTTTGAAAGTGTCATGGCAGAAGCACGGGAAGCATTGCTTACAGATCCTGTAAGCAGAAAGACACAGAGCCAACACCAGGGAGAAGTGATTATGCCTGGAAACAACCAAATTCAAGAAGTCTGAATCTTCACGGCTAGCTGAAAACAAGATCCCATGACATTTGTTGATTCTGTAGCTTTATTTGCATTTAAAGACTGGCTGTTAAGCTTCTTATCTGAAGAACCACCACAATCAGGAGTTGCTAGCACTGTTAGAATTAGTCTATTTAATCCAGCGAAGACTTATTCAGATTGCTGATTGAGCCAAGTTAACTTTTGTAGGAAGGGGTCCTGCTTCTTCATGCTCCTCAGTCTTGCATCTAACCACAACAAGTGCAGAGGATGGATATCTGTTCATTTTTTGTTCATTCATGTATTCCAAGTCTCCATAAATGCTCAGCTTCTGAAATATTAAAACAACTTATCTTAGGATAAAGGTGCTTGGAATTGGGGATAAAATGTATTTCCTTATGCAAGTTTTATGGAAGCTGGAACACAACATAAGCTGACCCAAACTTTTCATAATATCTGAAATTCATGTTTGAAACTAGACTTGAGTCCAAGGAAAAGGCATTAGATTTGCCTGAAGAGTAAACATGATGCTCCTGTACCAGCTCCTTTAGATGGAAAACACTGAATCTTGGTTATTTCTTAAGTGCAGGAATCTCTCTGAGCACTAAGGGTGCTAGTTCAGCCAGCTCTGATCAGATTCTGTGCTCACTCAGACATATTGTTGCTTCTACTTCCACTGACCATTCTCTTGGATTAAAATCACAGGAGCTTCCACCTACACCATGCAACCTCTGGCACAGCTCTACTCAGAGGCACAAGAAGCAGCCTCCATCTATTAAGAGTCATTTGATGTCAGCGCTACAAACCAAAACACATTACAAGCCCCAGGCCTCCTATCCATTGCAAAACGGGTAACAGTTACTCAGTTTAAAAAAAACAAAATTGTTTAAATCATATTCAATTATCATTTAAATAAACTTGTCTTTCTAACACCACCTGCAAACTGAAAAATCCTTTCCAAATGAAATCCCATGTCTCCAGACTTTTCTTGCTCCTTAGACTGTTGTGACATAATACAAAAAACAAATGCAAAACATTGTAAGTTAGAATAGAGTTACCTCCGATGGAACATACTGCTCTACAGCTGTAGCAACAGTTGCACAACAAATCCAGAGCAGCACCAACACTGAGAGGACAAGTGTAGTAGTTAAAATCCAACTGGAATTTCTGAAATGGAAAGAATGTTACTAAAATTAAATGTAATGAATACAACAGAATGGAGTCTCTAAAAAGTTTTGCTGAATTTTGATGGTATTTCCTGCTGATTCACTCCAGCTTTTCCAGCTACAAGCCCACTTACTTCCTGAGTAATCAACCTAACTCCTAATACCTATTTATTATCCGACATGAAAACCACCAACACACACACCCAAAAATAATCTGGATGCTGTTTGTTGGGCCCTAAGCTTCCTCACAGTTGAAATTTTAAACACAGTTTTTTGTTATATACTTAAGGTGAAATTAACTGATCCTAAATGTCTTTTAAGCGGAAGTGAGGAAGGGGAAGAGGAACTAAGAAGCTGATTTTTAGCAAAGCTTTAATAAAGAGATAAAGATCTTTCAGCCTAGACAAAGTAATGTCTTTCATATGAGACAATCCAGGAACACAGAGCAATTGTTTTGTTCTGAAATAGCCAAGAGCAAGAGAACAGGCAAAACACAACTGATCAAACAGTTCAAGAACAAACAAAAAAATGCAGAAAAATAATCAATATTTTGTCCAGCAACTGAAAAGAGAATGGAAGTTGGCAGCATAGCCTACATACAACATGGAGCTAGTACAGAAGAGCAGCAATAATAACCACCACTTTAATAGTCACTCCAAAGTGTTAGGCTTCTTGAACCTAGCAGACTTTCTAGCACTTGGAAATCTTGCAACAAGGCCACATACACATGCACAAAGGACTATTATCCTCCATATTAAGCTTTTATATACTAGAAGACACATACGTGGAAAGACATTTGAAAAAGCTGTCATTCTCCCGCTCTTCAAAAAGTCCTCTGTACATCTGCGAACTTCCTGGATGTAGGTCTACTGAAATACAACAGCAGAAATGGTTGTCAGAAAAGTAAAATAAAAGAAGGTTTCGGTTTCACATAGTTTGTCTATAGAGACAGCATAAAAGGAAGATTTCTAAATGGCTCTAGCTTGCGTGTTTCTATTACCAGCACAGTTTGGTTTCTGCCACAGACTTTGTGGAAGTGTGCGCAAGGCAGTCGACATGACAAACATATTTACATTTTCTTTTTCTAAAACATTTGCCTTCAAGACATGCAACTTCACTTTTCCCCTTCCCCCCACACACACAGCATGAAATATTTGCATTTGTTCTTCCAAAGCACGCACGCACACA
>JAVCKT010006882.1:16220-43747 GCA_032273925.1 Rhynchotus rufescens
ACATGGATTCTCTTGCATCTCCTGTTTCCTCATCAAGCTGTGGAACATACTGTACTTCTGGCTTTGACTGAAACAAAATAAAGAGTTAAGAGATTCTACTAACAAGTTTCAACCCATCTCGATCATACACATTTTCAGAATTAATACAGAAGATAACATTAAGATATGTATCATTCATATAAGTTGGACTTTTTCCTGCATTGTCCCTAAAAAGCAAACACTATCAAAAATATATATGTATATATATACACACACTTCTGAAAATGCTCCACAGTCCTTCCTGTGGCTGGACAGAGCAGAGTTACATTTAGTATGCAGGATACTAATTTCAATGAAAAAAAGTTTAGCACCTGGAATATAACAATTTTGCCATCATCTGCTTGAAGGTAGAAAGTCCATGAGGATGTTATGAAGCTTTGAGCTGAATCCATCATGTCACTCCAGAATGATCTCACCAGTGTCAGAGGAAAGAGGAGATGAATTCTTGGCATCAGGGACATCAACTGCAAAAACAACACTATGGAGTTTTCCATTTGTTTTTACACGACAAAGACAGAAGGCATTTTCTTCCTCACCCCACATCTGAATTTCACTCCTCAGGAAGATTTCTCTTCCATTTGATCAAATTTGAGAGAGAAGACACACTGAGCAGAAAACAAGTAGGTGGTATTTGAAAAACATGTCATCTACTTACTTGCTCTTGTCTTAACTCAGCAAATGGCAATTGGTTCTGGCATCCAAGATGGCAAGCATATTGTTCATCAGATTGGGAGTATGCTTCAGTACAGGCTGCAAGGAAGAAGTTCCCCAAATGAGAAGATAATTTCTGTATTTTAGTTAAGAAAAACATTTTTAGTATAACTTGGATCAGGAACAAAGCAGCAGGTTGAAGATCGACAATCCCACTTGGAGAAAGATACAGCAGTCACTCCAAGTGGAGCACCTGCTCTTTGGACTAGCAAAGGTGAAGGGATCAGAGTGCAGACTGACAATATATTTCAAATCTGAATGTAATGAGGGCAGCTGGTCAGTAATATTACTCTGGACAAATTCAGTGGGTAAATTTTCTTTCATTTGCCCATTACTAATGTATTTTTTTTTTTTATCTGTATCACATGAAATATGAATTTTACCTCAGAGAACAGAGTTTGGATCCTAAAAACGACTTAACAGAAGGATCATTAGTCCATTAAATGCTTTTGAGGCAACAGCAGAAGTCAAGATATCAGAATAAAACAAGGAAATACTCTCCTGCTAGTGTGATGAGTACAGAAACTGCACTGAAAGTCTAATTATGCATTTTTTCCCCAAAACAGAGACTACTGATTTCTTGTTTTACAAATATCTTTAACACTCGTTTATCAGAGACCTTAACAACGAAGAAACCTGAATGGCCTACAGCTTACACACAGAAAAAAAAATAGGCAGACATACATGGCAATAGCTCTTCCCCAAAATACTAAAGTTAGATGGACATTATTACAACTCTGCAAGAACTGAATATTCAAATCAAGTAGAAACAGAGGACAGCAGCTCTCCCAGTCTTCCAATGGAGAAAGAAAACAAGCAAGGGCACCATCAGGAAGACTACAGGCATAGAAAACCCTGTCGAGAAGCATGGCATCTGCAGCTAAACATCTGAGTGTTCAGTTCACAGCACCTGAGCAGCAATTCTGTGGTAAAATTGCCACCCAAGAGAGCTCATATTCATAAAGAAACATCAGAAGACAGCACTGAGCAGATCAGCCAGGAGGTATCTTGCCAAGCACAGAATAATTAGTCAGGGCACCAACCAATGTAACAGATTACAGAACATAAGCCAGCAGAAGACAACAGCCCCAGAAAGAAGAGTTAAATCAGAAAGTAAGCAACTGTTCAATTACCTCTACATTTGGTCTATTGCTGTGTTACCCTTTTTATGGCACTCTCTCATGTGTGGTTTGACAACTAGATTGACATGCTGTATCACAGCTAGACACAGTGTGTGACAGACTAGAGCATTAGCCCATTTCTAGCACATCTAATGCAGCTTTGTCTCACATTAGCACATCTTTGCACGTCAGGCTTTCTACCTACAAACTTTCCATGAGTTCTCTGAGCTAACCACCCATCTTCTTGCTCTCATGAATTACTGAGAAGGCAAAAGCCTCTCTTCCATGCTGACTTGGTACTCAATTGTATTTGAAATACAGAAAGAGAGACAGCAGCTTTCCTGCTTTAGGCTGTTACATCTCACTTACACTCTGAACAAAAGTGTTAATCAAGTGTTTCAGCATTACTGGAAGAAAGTTATATATCACTGCAAGGAAAAACTAACTGGGCTACAGCAACATAATTCATCTTCACTATGAGATTTTTGCTTTAACACAGATAATCTGGGAGAATTAGTCACAAATATTTCACTGTGATTTCAAACAAAACATATACCTCATTCCCAACGACAGAGCTAAAGACAAAACACAAGGGATAGCCTGGACTACAAGTTACAAGGTAGTACTTCAAGATCTGCATTCTCACAACAGTCGATTTATTTATCTTTATACTTTTATAACCAGGTTTGCTAGGAATGTAAATGGGACTGATGTTGCATGGCATAATTGAGGGAAAAGAGGTAGCTTAAAGACCAAACAAAACAACTTATCCTCTTAGACAAGCTTTTTAAAGTAAAATTAAGTATTCCTAATTTATTTACCTCAACTGATATTTAAGATATCAGCTAAGGAGAAACTCCCACAAAGCATAAAATTAATAAAAAATCTTTTAATATTCTGTAAATAATGTTTATGAAGTTATCAAAAAACAAACTCTCACCGAAATAAACTCATCCACTTGGCAATACTCTAATATTCCTACTACTCTCTTCATTTGTTTATAAACTACAGGATGTGCTGAATTCTTACCAGAGTCACACTCCAGCTTGGTCCGATTCAAATCGATGCCATCATCCACAAACTGACAAATGGAAAACAGTCTACAGCCTCGCTGGCACGCGTACAGTTCCTCTTCCTGGGAAGGCACAGAAGAGACTCATGTTTCTCCACTCAAGAAAAAAATATCAAGAAACAATTTCTTTTTTCTGGTGTGGGTGACAGGGGGGCAGAGAAGGAAAGCAGGGGAAGAGTTATCGAAAGTCACCCTATCACCATCGTTCCCAGCCAGCTAAACATGACACTCTAGATCACATAAAACAAAAGCAAATCACAGCTCTAGCACTGTAATAACTGCTAATTTCTTTATTTGGAAGAGAGTTCATTATTCTGCAGTGGGGTAGATCTTGAAGAGCAAACTGTTTTGTACATTCAAGCCTCCAGTAACTCCAAACAAAGTTGCACTGTGTATCTGAAAAAAATGATGATTTAAAGATAAGAGATACTGGCTATAAAAAATAAAAATAATAAAAAAATACATACTCCAATACTCTTTATTTAATCATATAAGAAGTTGAAAGTCCTCCCCTCAGAAGTTTAATACCAGAACCCAAGAGCTGAGATGCAAAACAAAGACATATTTTGACAACATGCTACAATATATCTTCTATACTCTTCTTAGAACTAGCTGTTAAAATAGAAGATTATCTTCTGATTTACTGCTGTATCAGTATCCTGTTAACACGTAACTTGCCAAACTAGCTCCACAAACATCAAACATGCATTTCTATTATATTGAACTGAAAGACTAAATCATTTCTTATTACTAAGGAACTATAAAACTATAAAAAACACCAATAGGAGGGCAATGGAGTTGATCAGAAGGAGGGACATGCACTTCCCAAACACGGTGAACACAGTGACCCAGCTGAACTAATAACTGCCAAACACTCCTATTAGCAACCAGTCAGCATAACCAAATGCATCAAACCTATTACCGACAGAGTGACTCAAAACACGGCAGCCAGTTGCTTTACACACGGAAAAAGACTGAATTCATAAAAGAGAAGGCAAACACACCACACCTTACTGCACAATGCAGCCTAATTGAACTGCCTGCCCATTATGTTGCTCTCAAAGTCTGCATGCTTTTGAACATAGAAAAGTAGAAAATTGTGAGCACAGATTAAAAATGAGCCTTTTCTGTCAGTATTATTAGAGTTAAGATAGTTCAGTTGTTGCAGGAAACAAGTTGTATACATTAATAATCATAAGGAATTAACTCCAGCAGACATGTTCCTATGGTAGCCTTGCACACAGGTCTTAATGTTTGTCTTGCTTTTCAGTTAAAACAATTTTCTCCAATTTAGCTGGTAGTTTTGTGACTAATGGAACAAAGAATAAATGAAATAGGAGAGATGACTATCATTCAACAGCTCCAACACAACATAAAGACTTTGAAGGTATTGTAAAAAAATAAAATTACAGCAATAATCAGCCTTCTTGAACCTGAAATGATCTTGCATTAAAAACAAGAAAATTACTCCAAAACAGTAAGGAAATATTTTAGGATAACATCTCATCCTAATTTAACTCTAACATTCTATTTTTCCTCCTCTATATCACTATAAAAGGCTTGAAAACACACCATACATGCAGATAAAGCTTATTTTTATTCCACACAACTCCCTCTTACTTTCTTCTGCAGAAATACCAACATAAACTACTAAGTCAAAAAAAAAAAAAAAAAAAAAATAGGGCTTCATATTAAAACCACACCCTATTACCCAATACTATTGTTGTTAACTTTTTTTTTTCCTTCCCTATTATTGCCTGTTGAAGTCACAAAGCTGGTAGAAAAGCTCCCATCACCTACAATTCAACCTCTTACACAGATGCAATAGAGAATCGGGTATTTTACCAAGAACAGACCACAAAAGATGAGGTTTCTGGAACAGGCAATGGATTTTCCAATTTCCAGCCAGTCCCAAGCTTGGAGCTGAAAGTGAACTCTGGAGTGGAAGGTACATTGCCAGCAGAAGCCATTTCTCTACACTGCTCATCAAAACAGAGAGAATTCTCCGTGACAGCTAACCACACCACAGGCTGATGATTTTATCAAGCGACTCATCTGCCATCTTTCGGGCTTCTCTTTCCAAAGCCAGTGCCCTGGCTCAGGATCTGTAGCTCCTCAGGGGCCCTGCCCTGATTTACTACCTTAAACCACAGAGCAGCCCCAGGCAAATTACAGCTGCCTCTCTGGGCACAGGAAAGGGGAGAAAGAAAAAGAAGAAAAAAAGGGGAGACACCAGAAGCCCAAACGCACACGGCTCCCAAACAAGCACTAACCGGCCACATCCCAGCAATTCGGGACCCACGCTACTTTGGGGCTCAGCCTGTTTGCTGGAGGGGGACGGCGCGGCTGAGAGGGGCCCCTGGGCGAGAGGCCCCGCCGGCTGCGGCCGGGGCGCGGGCCCGGGCCCGGCAAGGCCCCTACCTTGGGGTAGGTGTGCAGCGAGTAGGTGAGCTGGCAGGCGCGGTGGCACGACGCCGTGTTGCCCAGCACGGAGTCGAAGGCCTCGGAGGAGGCCGGCGGAGGAGGCGCCGCGGTGGCTCGGGCCCGGCCGGCGGCCAGCAGCGCCACGGCCAGAGGCAGGTAGAGGGAGCCCCGCGACGCCGCCATCTTCCCTCCTCCCGCAACGCCCGGCCGCGCGGGGCGGCGCGTCGCTAGGCGTCTCGCGAGACTACACTCCCCGCCTCCTCCCCGCGCGCTGCCTGCTGGGAGATGTAGTCCGCAGCTGCGCCCCGCGCGAGGCCTCGCCGCGGGCGGGAACTACGAGGCGGAAAGGGCGGGGGTGGCGCGCACTTCCGGCGCGGCGGGCATGGAGCGCTTCGTGGTGCGCGGCGCTCGCGCCCCGGGCCGCCCGCGCGGGGCCGCCGCGCCTGGCGCCGCCCGGCAGGCCACGCTCGAGTCCCTCAAGGCACGTACGGGGCCCGGGCCCGGCCGCGAGGCGTTCCCGCCTTTCCTAACCGTTCCCCCCTTTTCCAGAGGGTTGTGGTCGTGGAGGACATCCTGCGGTGGAGGGCTGTGCTGGAGCTGCCCGCGCAGCCCAAGGAGAGCCTGCTGGAAGCGCTGCAGCAGCTCAAGAAGAAGATCCCGTCTAAGGAGGTGCTGCTTTCTACAAAAATAGGTGCGTTTTGTAGCGCAGGCCGTCTGCAGTGCTCACTGCTTGGGATGCCAGGGCCAAAGAGACCTCTCACTGCCTTTTTTCCCTTAAAACATATATATATATATATATAAGTATAGAGATGATTTTGTAGTAGCAGTCTCACATGGTTTATCCGAACACATAATGAAAAGTTAAAGTTGTTGGTGTTTAGCAGCCTTCATAGCTGGTACTGAAACAACCTCAGCACTCGTGTAGCTCCTGCAGGTCCAGAAAGGTTCCCAGCTCGTCACCAAATACTGTGTGGCTCCTCCCGCGGCAGAGTTTGCGGAGAGCTCCTCGCAGGCACCTTCCCGTCATGGTCCCGGAGCGCTGGATGCATCCCCGCGGTGAGGAGGCCCCAGCAGACAGGCAGCTCCAGGCACTGAGCATCCGAAGTGAGATAAGGTTGTTCTGGCCTATCTTTGACATCAGAGCCACAGGATCTCTGCTCAAAGAGCTCTCCTTGCTGTGGAAAAGGAGACAGGATCTTCCCCTTTTTTCTTACTTTTGGACTGCCATGTAGTTTGCCATCTTTAGCTTATTCAGCTTTTCCCCAAGTTTTTCTCTTTTTTTTTTTTTCTCCATGCTGTGCTGCTGGGCTGCAGGAAAGTCACAGCCGAGGAACAGTGACATCTCCCGGCCAGCAGCGTCAGCGCTGGTCGGCACTGCCTCTCCAGTGACCGGCCGGAAAACATCCAGCTGGAAAAGGCTCCTTTGCATCTCCTCTCAAAGGAAAGTCTCTTTGCGCAGGCAGACCCTGGAATAGTACCTGGGGTGTCCGTACGAAGAACAGATTACTCGTGTCAATAGGAAAGATTTTGCTTGGAGGCACTGCAGTGTTCTCGCATGAAAATGCTGCAGAGCACTATGAACATCACTAGGCACATACACTGTTCTGCAGACACGGCCTCACTCAATCTCTGCAGGAACCACTGCAGAACTCAATAAATAAAGAGTTCAGGGTTTTCTCCTAGTGATTTCACGCTTACATCTGTGCCTGTGCCTTGGTTATTTTGCTGATGCTGCCAGCATTACAAATGTGCCTTAGTTTTAGACACAAGTGTCCACCTACCAAAGCTGCAGGGGCTGTTGCTGTTTTTCAGGCCACACCGTGAATAAGATGCGCAAACATCCAGACCCCGATGTGGCCAGCCTTGCACAGGCCGTTTACACGGAGTGGCGAACTTTCATCAAGGAGCATTCAAACAAACCCCCCATAGAAGTCAGGAGTGACCCCAAGACTGAGGCTTTCAGGAAGAACGCGCGGAAGTTGCTTTGCAAAGCCCTGGATCTAGAGGTAGGACGAGTTCATCCCACTTGTCTCTGAAAGAGTAACATCCTGTAAGAACAGATTTGGACAATCCTTTTTTTGGACATAGTTACTGTAAATTTGGTCTCCTGCAGGCAGGCTGGGGACAAGGCTAGATGACCTGTTCTTGTTTGTGATTGTCTACATGTTTGTATTTCTAAGGAGCTTTGTTTTCAAGGTAGATTGTTGTTGTTCTTGACCAAGTGAACACGGTTACAGGTGAACTGTGTACTGCTCTCACTTGCATATCTAGCAAATGGGACAGTTGCACATCTACTGCAGCTAGGCAGTGTAAGAAGGAAGTCAGTAGAACATAGTTTTCTCCGCTACTTAATAGCTGTGACAGCAACACTGGGACCCTTTACATTTAAGTAATTAAGCACTTGTAAATTGAAAACTATTGCAAAAACAGAGAGGCGAGGTTGACAGTATATGAAGTGGTGCTAAATACGAGATCCCTCTGGTACGTTTACATACACAAACAAGATTTGCTGCAAGGCTTAATGAACAGATTGCTTGCTCTATGAAACTCTGTAATAATTATCATTTAGTGTATTCATTAATTATCCCTTAAATGGCAAGTCAAGTGGTAGGCACTCAAGAGTTTCAGAGCAAGGTTAAAAACCTGTGTGTTGTTAGCAATGGAAGCAGCCTCTCCAATTTTTAGTCCTTCTGGACCGAGACGGAGCAAAAGGATGGGGAGGTCAGAATGATTGTTATGGAGAGGTGGACTTTCCCAGGCTGCTGGTCAAATCCAGGTTTTGGGAAGCGTGTCTAGGCAAAGTTGATAAAGTGTAAATCTGTGGGACATGAGGGATATAGTGTCACCCTAAAACGAGTGGCGTTAGGCAAGAATCAGGCAGGATCCCCTCTGAACACAACTCAGCTGGAAGCGGGGCGAGGAATTGCTCCTCTGGCTCGCAGCTTCCACCATACGTGCAGACAGTGTGTTCATCAGCTGGACGTACAGCACATGTAAGCAGGGGAGCCACAGAGGCCCAGCAAACGGATGGCAGGGACATGTGAGAAAGGCTGGTGGAGAAACAAAGGTAGAGCAGGGCTGAATGGAGACAAAAGGGCTTCTAGCACAGCTCAGCAGAGGGACAAATTAAGCTGTAGCAAAAAGAGAATGAGAGGGCAAAGGACTGGTAAGAACGCTCTTTGGCAAGCTGGAATCTCCTGTATCCAAAAGGATGGGAGCTTCCTAATCTAAAAAGGCAGAACTGAAATTAGAACCCTTTCTTGATGGGCAGGGGATTTTTTTCCTAAGCTGTGCTAAATTGCAGGTTTTAGAGCATGTTGAAGCAATAACTACATAATTAACATTTAGTAAATCCCTTTTCTGCATTCTTAATTACACCTCCTTCCACACACACAGAGCCCACATTTCCCTTTATAGCACCAGGCTGAGTTGCCAAGTGTTTGGCACGTCTTAGGGTTGCTGTTAGAATTGAGTTTAAAATAGTATCCAAGGTGCCTTATATCAGCAAGATCAAAAGTAGCTGTATGGAGACAGCGCGGTGTAGCTGATAATTGCGGTTGAACTTGATCCCCAGAGCTAGTTGCAGATTAGTTTCCTGTTGTGATGGCAAAGTACTGCCACCCAGCTGGAGACACGAGCACGTTCCCTGCTCCTGACCACCTTGCCTTGTTCCTTAATTGCCAGGGTAGAATTAAATTGCTATTCCTGTTTCACTTGTAATGGGAAGTAGATTTCCTTGAATCTCAGATGATTAAAGAAGAGACTCGGAAAAGCAGCGAACTCCGCTTTCAATCAGTTGGTCTCCTTATTAAATGTAAAGATCTAATTTTATCCTTTGCTGTTTTCAGATTGATCACCCACTGGCGGAAAATATCGAGCGGGAAGCTTTTCATGTCTCGTCGCGGCTCGTCAGCGCTGCGTACCGCAGGACCGTGCGGGCTCTCGTCTTCTCATTAACGCACAAGCCCGAGACGCGGGCGGGCGTCAAGACGGGCGCGCTCGCTGTCCCTGCCTTTGTGCAGAGCCATAAAAAGTGATGCTGAGCGAGAAGCCCCCGTGTGTCTGCGGAGCTGGGAGCCCTCCCTGTCCCACGAGCGCAAAGTGTTGACAGTGCAGCTCACTTGGCACTGCCACATGAACGGGACCATGACTGGAGCCAGGAACGATGGAAGCGGTGCTGTAAATCTGACCTGGGGGAATCTTCCTGGGCTTCTTGCAAAGTTTCTTCTACTGTGCTGTGTATTTGCCTGCTACAAAGCCATCTTCGCTGACTCGCATGTTTCTCACTTCTGCCACTGTTTGTCTTACTGCAGCTTGGCTGCATCCCTGATACGAATCTTCAGGTGTAAACATAAAGGGGCAGCTCTGTGCTGTAGCAGTAGAAAACACTGGGAATTCAGAGTGATTCCTCTAAGAGAGGAGAGCACCAGTGGGTAGCTGGGTGCTCTTATTAGCCTTAAATCAGCCATGTCTGCTGCAGCTGGGTACTGAATACAGGCAGATGGTAGCTGTCTAGCCACACCAGCTGGGTTTCCCCTTGTTGCATCCTTCCCTTGCTCCTGTTCCCATAGTTGGATATGAAATGGATTTCAGTGAGTTGCTGTCCATCATTCCATAGCCTCAATGACCTAACAATTATGGGCATTTTCTGAAGCTCTGGAGTGGAAACGCCCTGGAACATAGGTGCTGTCCTGTGCCTCTTTGCTACTTAATGAAGAGCTTGTTCAAACTTAAATACCTCGTCCATGATTTAAATGTGGTGCTTGTTTGTACTGTAATAAGAAAACACTTGAAGTGAAATTTCTGAGCTGGTAAGGAAAATACTTCTTTTAACAACTTTTTTTTTAACTTCAAAGAAAGCAAATACTTCAGAATGATTGTGTAAACAAATTTGCGCAACCAAAAAACAGAGCCAGAAATAAACTAGTTATTAAACATTGGAAATCTGTCCTTTCTCTTTTTCACCGATTTCCTTAGTGCCACAAATCATCTTGTTCTCCATGCACTCCTCCTTACTAAGGCTGTGACAGGCACAGTCCTTCTCTACTGGTAAGCAACAAGAGTAGTGACTGTTCACAAACCCTTTACTGAGATCAACCTGTCCAGAGAGAGACACATATTGGGATGGGTGGAACTTGCCTGTTAGCACTTGCACCTGTTGAGAAGTGAGGGCTTGAGGGGCAGAGAAGAGAGGTCACTGCTGCAAAATCGTCCCTGCCAAAAGTGGCTTTTGACCATAGTTGCTGAAAGGCAAATCTGGGTTTGGAAGGCACCAGTGTTTTCCCTTCCCCACCAGCAAGCACAGCTAAGAGGTGCTTTATCTTGCTCAAATTGTTTGGGTGAAAGAGTGAGGGAGCAGGCTAGACCCTGTCCCGTCCTTCATAGGACAGAGTGCTCATCATCCCAACAAAGCAGCCCTCAGGAGATGCCTGGATGAGGTTGCTGCTAACCCAGTTTGGGGGCTGGCAAATGCCTAGGGGAGGAAATGCTGGAGCCACCCGTGGCATTTGGCAGGCGCTGGGCATTTAGTTCGTTGAGCAGCCTATCTCTGAGGGCTGAACTGAGGGCAGAAGCGTCTTCCCCACAGGCCCCCCTGCCATTATAAACCCTGCAGGTGGGTCTGGCAGCAAGAGGGGCTGCGCGGTGGTGCTGTGAAATATGTGGTGCTCTCATCAGCACAGCTGCATGTTTTGGGATAGCTAATGGGAAACAGCCTCCCCGCTTACTCACATGGCTGCTTTCTACCCTCAGGCTCCCCTTTTGTCCTTCGAATGAATGTGCCTGGACGTAAGCTATTTTATGGCCTCTCGCTGTGCCACGGTGCACTTTTGCATGCCGTGGCTCTTTTAAATAAACATTCTCATCCTCGAGACAGGTGAGATGCTGCAGGAAGCCCGGAGGCTGCTCTTTGAGAGACCCAGGGATAGGAACACGCAGCAGAGCTTTGCTTTTCCCCAAAAGCCCCAGCCCTAAGGAGGCTCATCCTGATCCACCCAGGCAAAACGCGGCGCAGGCAGCACCAGAGCCCAAAGCTGCAGCAAGATTTGCTCCTGGCTTTGGACTGCAAGGATGACACCAGTGCAGAGCTACTGCTGGTCACCAGGACATGCTGGAAAGGGAGAAAAGTGGGATAGGAAGGAGGGAAGCACAGACAGAAAAAACACAGGTTTTGAGGGTGGTTAAAGCAATTGGATGAGTTTGGAGAGAGAGAGAGAGAGAGAGGTGAGTAGATCACACGCAGAAACAAACCCAAAGGAGGTGCTCAAAGGTGTACAGGTGTGATACAGTATTCCAAAGGGAAGTTGGAAAACACCATTGGAAATATCCTCATAACTTCTATAGATCCCTGTTTGTCCAGAGGAGACATTGGCACCCACAGCCACCTCGTGCATGGCTCCAGGGTGCCCACACAAACCCAGGCAGGAAGAGATTTGCTGAAAATACTGCTATATTGGGTTGCAGCTAGGGAGCTCAGAACAACCAGCAGCAGCAGGATCCGCAGCCCTAGGAGAGCCACGCTGCTCTCCCAACAGCAGGACAGGTGGAACCTGACACGGGAAGAGCTGCGGAGCACCGGAGATGCCGCACAGACAGACTGAGGGACGTTGGGAAGCAAAGCAGGGAAGGCAGCGTCTGCTGGGAGCTTCTCCAGGAGGAGGAAGGTGTCTGTAGGAAAATCCCGGCGTGGGTCCCGTGGGGATCCCCTCACAGCAGCACCAGCCCCACGATGGCGATGACCATGAGGAGCCCCGCGAGGACGCAGATGCTGATGAAGACCACGTCGCTGGTGTCGCGGGGCGGCTCCGGCTCGCGCCGCTGGCCCTCGGCGAGGTTTTCGGCGCGCGCGCCGGGCCGCTGCGGCTCGGGGCCCTCCAGCAGGCTGGCCCGGGCCTCCTTCCTCTTGGGCTCGCACTGCACCTCGTAGCGGTGCACGTCGTCGCGGCCGCCCGCCGAGAAGTTGAGGTAGAGCACGCCGACGATGACGGAGGTGCCGTTCCTCCTCTGCGAGGCGGGCAGCGTGACGCGCGGGGCGGCGCGGGCGCCCTCCCCTCCCGCCGCGGCGCCCCGGCCCTACCTGTGCCTCGCTGCCGCAGGTGTCGAACCTGGCGTGGATCCTAAAGCTGGAGCCGGCCATGTGGGCGGCGCAGGACGGGCTGCCCAGGTAGACCTGGTGCCTCTCCAGCGCGGCCAGCGACTGCACAGGGATCTGGATGTGGAAGTCTGTCCGCGTGCAGGTGACGTTCACGGGCACCACTGTTGGCATGGAGGGAGATGGGGCATTTGGGGTGAACCATCACCGCACCTTTCCCCCAAAAAAGGGTTATTTTTCACAGAGACCTCATGGCTGGAAGTGCCTTGAGCACCACTGGGAAGATGGGGAGCTGCTCCGGCTGGAGGGGCTCCTCATATGCCCCTTCCTCCCACTCCCCTTTTAAGGAACCGCTGTGTTCCTTAAACGCAGGTTTTAGGTCCTGCATCCTACAACCCAGGTTTTTGGACCTGCACCAAACCACCGGGCACCGATTTCCACGCGGGCACCGCCTCACCTCCGACGTAGGCGGCGGCGAAGCCCCGCTTGGCCGTGTTGCGGTCCGTGCGCAGCACCAGCAGCAGCTCGTGGCCGCTGGACACGACGGGGGGCAGCCGCTCGCGGCCGCAGCGCTCGCCCAGCAGCGGGGCGCCCTCGGCGCCGCCGTCGAAGGCGGCCACGCGGTCGTAGTCGCAGCGCCCCGTCAGGCTGCTGCGGCCCTCCAGCTCCAAGTCCAAGAAGAAGACTTTGACTCGGTAGCCCGGGGGCAGCTGGATGGTCCACTGGCACTGGAGGTTGTTGGGGTAGAAGTTGGGGTACTGGGGGCTGGAGAAATTCCCTCTGATGGCTGTGTACACCTCCTGGCACTCGCCTGCTTGGGAAGAAAGCAAAGAAAACAGGGAAAATCTCAAGCTACTTGGATGGACTCCCTGGGAGTTCCCCGAGAGAACCTCCCTGGGACTTGCATCCCTGCATCCTTGTGGATGCATCTCCTAAGCAGCAGGATAGCCCTGCCCATGCCATGTGAAATGCTTGCTCAGGCACTAACCCGTAATGTCAACCCCGAGCTCTCCCCAACCAACGTCCCTTAGATGCCACCTCCTTCCCGCCCTGTGGGGCTGCCTTGCCCAAGCTGTGCCCGTACCAGAGTAGAAGTAGGCTTTGAAGCCCCTGCCGCCGATGTTGAAGTCGGACTTGAAGACGACGAGGAGCTCGTGGCCGGAGGAGACGGCGCGGGGAGGGCGGCTGCTGCCGCAGTAGCGGCCCAGGCGGGCGGCCGCCGCCGTGGCGCCGTCGAAGAGGGCCACGTAGTCAAAGCTGCACTCATCGTCGTTCTCCACCTGGAAGTCGGCGAAGACCAGCCGGATGCTGGTGCCCGCTGCCGCCCGGATGCTCCAGCGGCACTCGGCATTGTTGGGGTAGTTCTCCGGGTAGTCGGGGCTGGTGATCTCCCCGGAGAGTGCCGTGAGCTCCCCGCCGCAGACGTCTGGGGAGAGGAACAGGGTTGGAGACCATGATGGCTATCTTGCTCCTTCTCATGGCCCGTCCCACCCCAGGGGCAGGATGAGTGGTTGACAACCCTGGCCTTGTGGCTGGGGGTTGGTGACCATGACGGACACCCTCTTTCTTCTCAGTGCTCATCCGCTCCAGGGGAGGAAGGAGAAGTTGGTGATGATGATGACCATCCCACTCCTTCTCATAGCCCATCCCACCCTGGACACAGCACCCCATGTTCCCACGCAGCATCCCCCGCTGGGGCTACCTCTGCGGTAAGCTGCAGCAAAGCCATGGCTGGCCACGTGCTTGTCCGAGTGGAAGATGACAGCCAGGACGTGCCAGGAGGAGGTGAAGGAGGGGGGCGGCTGGTGGCCGCAGAAGGTGCCCAGCAGGTTGCTGTGGTCCCGGGTGACACCGTTGTAGACCTGCAGGTAGTCGTAGCCGCAGGCGTCGTGGTACTCCAGGTCGAAGTGGCTGAAGGTGAGCAGCACGGAGGAGCCCTCAGCCACCACGATGAGCCAGGTGCACTCGGTGTCGTAGGGGTAGAGGCCAGGGAAGTTGGGGCTGGAGAAGTTGCCGGAGGGCGCTGAGAGCACCCCGCCGCATTTGATGCCTGCAGGGAAACAGCGCCTGGAAGGGTGGCACGTCCAGGGATGCCCAGATCCTGCTCCAGGAGGAGAGGAGAAGTGCTCCAAAGGGCTCCAAAGGGCCCTTCTCCGCTTGAGTCCGAGCTCTGAGAGAGGCACCAGTGGCTCAATTTGCTTTCCCATGAGTTATGCATGCACAGGTCGATTTTCCAAGGCAATCTTTACACTAAGGCATAGTTGGCATAAAGTAAGGTGCTATGTACATCGACATAAATAAGGTGGCAAGGTGGCAGCTGGCTGTCACCTGCCCCGTGGGCGCATCAGGTTTCAGGCTACATAAGGGAGCTGGAAGGTCAGGAACAGGTATCAGCCCCTGGCATCACCCATTGGCACCACTGGGGCCGGGGCCCCAGAACCCAGCAGCGTTTGGGGATTAGAGAGCAGCTCCCAGTCAGCCGATCCACCAGGATGAGCGACTCCACGGAGCCCTGGCCACCGGGTCACCCGCTCCGCAACCTGCCTCCAACCCGCCAGACACATCATCCGCGGCGGGGACATTCCACACACACAGATACATACATACATACATATATATGCACACACATGTACGTGTATGTGTGTATGCACGTGTGCTTGCATTTAGGGGCATGCACAGCTCCAGAACGGAGGAGACGTTTCAGCAAAGTGACCCCAGACCTCCTACCTCTGCCTCCAGCAAAATGAGCAGGAAAGGAGGAGCAGGAGGAAGGGGAGGAGGAGGAGGGAGCCCCGCTTCACCCCCTCTTACCTCTGCTGTCGCCAGCACTGGGCCAGGCCACGCACAGGAGTGTCAGTGCAGCCACCCAGCCTGCCCCACGGCGCCCCATCCTCCGGGTCCTTCCCGAGCTGCCTATCCGGGAGACAGAGAAAAAAAATAAATAAATAAATTAGAGGGATAAATAAAAAGCAGGAGGACTGCAGAATTAATAGCGGGATGAATAATTCATCACTTGTTTGAATTAAGAGAGGCAAGGTAACTTGATCTATTCCTCCCTTCCTTCACTCAGTTTTAATGATCTGGATCAAATGTCCCAAGGATTTACACTGTACCAGATACCTTGTCAATACACTATATTTAGAAGAGATATTAATGTTTCAGATATGGTGTATAATGGCAGTAAGTCTGGGCTGACAATATGCCCTTAAGGGGCTATGAAAATAATTTAGTTTGCCAGGCGAGACAGTGAGCCGGAATGGGAATTTCAGGCGGAGCAGGGAAAAGCAGCTCGGGAGCGCAGGTGATTTATACTGCGGCACTCGCTGCACAAAGCCAACTGTTGATAAAAGCCGGAGGCGCCGGCACGGCCTTGCAGTCCAGGGCTTTTTGTTCCGTGCCAGGCGGTCCCAACGGGCTACAGCCCTTGCAAAGGGCAGGAGAGCAGCAGAGAAAAAGCACCCAAAAACCCACCAGTTCTTACAGAACCTGTCCAGACCGGGGGGGTCACAATATTCACCTGCTTGCAAAGCAGCCAGGATCAGCTGAACTCATCCCAGGTTGGGTGGTGGTGCCAGAAGGTGCTGGGTCCACCGGAGAAGCACCAAATCCAGCAGCTTTCCAGCTCCTTGCCTCCTGCCCAAGAGCAAACCCACTCCTTTTGCTGCCACATCCGACACCGAAACGACCACCGGGAACTTAAAAAATCCTGCAAAGGCCTCAAAAAGGAAACGCTGCCCAAGAGACTGAGGCGGGAAAAAATGTCACCTTCAAAGAAGCAGCAAGTATCTCTAAATCTCAGCCGGTGAGACAAGTTGCATTTATTAATTAAGCAATGAGGATCGATGCCTGGGACGTTGGCTGGGGATTAATGATGGGCTGGGAGGAGCCGGTGGCCCGAGGTGCCGCTAAGGCCCATTAACGCCAACTGGTCATTAATCCCGGGAAGCGCTCGGTGCCAAGGTCATTAAGTGCCTGCATGTATTTATGAGGCATAATAATAACAACAATATTTACGGGGAGGGTCCTTGCTTGCAGCCTGGCGTTTGTGGGAGCCACAGGAGCAACTTCCAGGGACCTGGAAAGGGATCGTCGCTCGCTCCCATCAGACCAGGCTGGAGGGCAGAGGGGAGGAGCGGGGAAGGAAGGAGAGGAGCAGTAATTACGGAGGAGAGCCAGGCGGGTTCATTAGAGACGTGCTGCACGGGGGCTCCCCCTTCCCGCCGTCCCCCCGGGGGCAGATCCATAAATCATGAGCCCAAAAGGCACTGGATTCATTTAAACAGAGAGGAGGCGATCAGGACGGCGAGACGTCGGAGAAGATCAAAGGTTTAAATACGGTCCCCGGGAGAAACAGGGGAATTATTTAGGCAAGAAATAATGAGATGAAATTAAGGAGGTATTTAGGGGTGGCTTGCTCCATCCTCCTCATCCCCCTCAGAAATCCTCCACTCTCCCAAAGCGAGCGGCGAGTTTTGCCGTTTCAAAAGTGCTCTGGGGATTTTTAGCGACATCTCAAACAGGCAGATTTTCTTTTGTCAAACCAGACTTGCCCGCACAACATTTCCAGAGTGTGCAATTTCCCAGGAATAGTTGCTCCCTCTTCCTGGCTAGGGCCAAAGCAGGGAATGCTCCCAAAGAAAGCAGCTCCTTACCTATCAGCCCCACGCTACACAAAACTCCCCCATGGAGCAGAGGCTGTGGGGGCTAAAACACAGCTTGAATCAGGGCTGAGGTTTAGCCCTGGATCCAGCGTGGGCACCGTTCCTGGTATTTTGGAGTTAAAAAGCCAGAACCACGTTTTGTCCCCGGAGAAGAGCTTCTTGTAAATCTTTGCTCTGATGAAGTTAAAATAAAAGCTGCATCTGCAGTGGATGAATTCCAGGCACTTGGAATCCCGTCACCCCTATCTCACCTGGAAAGCTAACAGAGAAGTGCCCTCAGGACAGGGTACAGAGCTGAGTAGTTTCTCACCATATTCCATATTGAGTATGTATACATACAATATACTGCATAGGCTACATAATGCTGGCAAAGTACCAGCCTCACCGGGCCAGTGAGTGAAGAAGTCACAAACTCAGTCGAGCTGGAGCGAAGAGGGAGCCGAGGCAGCAGCTACAGCAGGAGCAGGCAGGGAATGGGGGAGCCTCGTCCAGGTCCCTCCGCTGCCTCCAGCACGCGGATCGGAGCCACTGCTTCAGTGCACGCTGCTTATTCCGAGCAACGCACAAACCAGGGATTGCATCCTCCAAGGGACACCTGGCAGGGCACCACAACACTGCACATTAACACAGAATCCAACTTACATCACCGGCCTTTGTGTGAGAGCAGAAGTGTTTATTTGGGAGCTTTTTAGTACCCGTAAGAGATTCCTCTCTTGAAATGACATGTGAAGAATTTAGTTAAAATTATTATGCTGTTCCCTGAGGTATGGGTGATTGTAGCAACCAGTCTGGAATGTCACCCAATCTTTAAAACACTCACAAGAGTGGGAATGGTGCTAGCAAGAAATATTTGATCCACGGGTCTATGAAACTACATGCTCAGAAAATTCCAGCTATTGAGACATCTGATTTGAAGCAGCGTCTGCAGGGAAACAAGGATATCCAAGGCTCTCCCTCAGTGTCTCATGTGAGGGATATCCTGCTAAAAGACGAAACATGAATTTTCTTCAAGTCCTGCTGATTTCAAATATCTACTCATATCTTCATTGAAGGCAGAGGAGCCACATACTAATACAAATGGCTTTCTTCGACAGGAATTTATTATTGTCCTCATCAAGTCTTCGTTTAGCCGACCAGTGTACGTGTTTTCCTGATAGCTCCAAGGAAGGTTTTCCAGCGAATTTTCCTGAAAAAGCAAAAGGTTGCAGGGTGCCACAGGAAAAAGGAAAACCGAGAGCTCACAGGTCCATCTCTAACATCTCCTCACACTACTGCAGAGGAGGTTTTCACCCCCATGGATCAGGGTGTCTGTGCAGACCTGGCCCATCCTGCGAGCTGGGTTCCTATTACAAAATCTGGATTAAACCCTTCTCTGTCAAGGGACCTGGCTGCTCACTCAGAGGGGATGTAACAAACCTAGGGAGAAACTAGTGCTAAGAAACACTGCAAAACCTTCTCCTTTGAGAACCACTTCCCACCATGCCTCTTCCATCCCAAGTCTATTCCTCTCTCCCACCTCTTCCATTCCCAAGTCTCTTTCAGCACCACCTCCCACCAAAAGAAGTCCACCCTGATGTTTGGAATGATGCTCCAAACATCATTCTGATTCTTTGACAGGAGAAACGTTAGATCCCATGCTGCTAGGTCCAGTGGGGACTCCCCTTTTGCTGTTAATGAGAAGCAGATATGGGTGAGATGTGATGGAGACAGACAGCACAATGAGACATCAAGACAGATGGACAGATGAGTATGTGATCCTAAAAGGGAATATCCATAACTCAGTGCTGAACTATGACGAACCTCTTAAGAAAAGGGCTGGAAAGGGAGAGAATCGAGGGGAGGACAGTGCTGAAGGGATGAGATGGGCTTCTTGCTCTGCACTACGTGGAAGTCCAGGACCTCCAAACACTCTCGAGACAGCTCTGTCCTCCAAAGGGTATCTATGCTATTTCACCACAGCTAATGGTTACGCTCCTATAGATCAGCTGAGGGGTTGCCCAATTCACACGTACTTTTCCTCATACCCAGTCTCCTCATCTTGTCAAGGCCATATATGGAACATAATGTATGAGGCAGATCCACAAGAGATAAAAAAAAAAAAAAAAAAGATTCATCTGAGAAACTAAAAATGCAATGGGATTCACTCCCTCAGCATAAATAATTCTTTCTATAACCTCTCTGCAATGAATACTCATTTCTGAGAGAAATAATTTCCAGCTACCAAATCCGTGCAGAACAGAGGCAACTTTGGGACCAAATGAAAAGGAAAACGACTGCTCAAAGTGTAAGACTACTGAGAGGTATGCCCTCATCTCATGGATTTGGTATAGAAAACAATTTTACAGAGTGGGACACAACTTTAAGAAGTTTGAAAATGGGTCAGCTGGGAAAAATAATTTTCTGAGAAGTTGGTGCTAACCTACATAGAAGCAGAGAGCTGTAGCCATGAGCAATGAATGAAGATAAGGACAGGTTTAGGCACTGGCATTAAGAAAGGAGTAGTTTGTTTGCTGTGAGTTGAGTTTTCTTCGAGTAAATGTTTAGGTGCAGCAGCAGTGGGGCAGGATCATGACCAATGGTGAACACCAACCAGTGGTTCCTTCCCAAGAGGACAATGACCAAGGCAAGGAAAAAGGAACAAGCAACAATGGCCACTTCCACGAAACTCTCCAGATTCGTAGCAATGTCAAAATTTGTAGATTTAAGAACTGCAGTGACTGGATCACAAAATTGCTTCATTGGCTGGGAAGAATTAAGATCACACTGACATAAAAACAAAGGCAACAGAGCTTCATCCAGCACACAGAACCCCTGCATCAAAGTACTTCCTATCTGTTTATTTACCTGGCTTAGGACGTAAAATATCCTGACGTTCCAGTATCGAGCCAGCTCCTGGAGAAGAGGTTTCAGATAAATGTTTCCAAACGAACGGAAGCAGCCAACAAGAGTTACAAAGGTTTCATCCTCTTCATTTTCTGTTATGGACTGGAGGATGGGAAGCATCGGTGCCAGGCCAGTACCAGAAGCCAGCATGAGCAGCTCCCCGTACTAAAAATGAAGCAGAGGATTTTGAAAGAACAATTGTGCTTGCACACTAATGCCCTCATTCTCCATTCCTGTCTGCTGCCACCCTGATATAGGGTCTCTCAGGAGGAAAAAGAAAAACATATCAGATATGTGAGGGACACGAATCAGTACATTCAGATCTCAGAATGTATCTTTCAGCAAAACCCATCCATGGGTAAAGATAACACTTTCAGGATTTATACAGCAAATGTAATGAAAAAGCAAAAAATAAATACAAATTTTTTTTCCACAAATTTTGGCCTTGAAATCAAGGCTCACCTTTGTTTCAGTTCCAATGCAGCAGCACCCTTTGCTGATCTACTGTGGGTTGTTTTCCCATTGGAAATGGCCCTTGGCTTAATCTTGGATGCTCTAAAGCACAATCCTGAATGTTAACCCAAGGGAATGGTTTCTTTCCCATCTCAGCCCGTCCATTGTCCTGGTGCAGTCTGACTTTCCTCAAAGAACTACCAGCAACACCTAACACTTCACACCAGCAATGGGGACGCTCAAACTGTTTATTGATGGCACCAGCAGAGGCTCAGGACAAGGATGTTCAGCAGGAGAGTGCTCAGGAGGACAGAAAGTCCCCAGCACCTTCTCCAGCTCAGCCAATGCTCCAGGGCCTGAACTGGGAATTATGCCCCTATTCTGAGCCTCAGTGTCCTAACCATTTTGCACCTACTCATCACTGAAAAGGTTTGGGTAACCCCAACCCTATGCAGTCAGACACAACCTCTTGCAGTGCTGGAGACAAAGAAGTCTCCAGAAGTAGGATGCAGCCTCATGCAACAGAGCAGCAACTGGCATGAAAAATATCCGAATGGATTTGCTATACACACATGGCAAATTCCTACTACCTTCACTGAGAGCTAGAGCATATCTTTTATGTGCATATCCATCTGAGCTTGAAATGATTTCCTTTCTACTATCCCAAGGTTTAATTCTTCAGAGTCAGTGACAACTAGCAGTCTGTAAAACCTCACAGGTTTCAGCCCTAAGCGTGGCCCTCTCACCAGGACAAGGGCTCAGCAGGTCCACCCCACCTGCCCTGATGAGCAGGAGCCTGTTGGGGAAATTCTGCTATGAAACTCATACCCAGGACCTCCATCACAATTTATAAAAAGCAAGCAGTACAACAAGTTATTGCAAGGTGACTTACAAACTTAATGAATGAGGATCACCCTGCCAGCCTGTGAACGCAGCTACTTCTGCGCACGGCAGTTCTGTCCTGTCCCAGAGGGTAGCTCAAAGCTTAAGAGCAGAAGAGAACAATAGTCCAAAACTGCAGGGAGAGTATTTCAGGAATCGTAACACAATTGCTTTGCATGGAGTTTGGCCACTGGGATTTTACAGCTCTATTTTTAATTATAACAGGGGAAAAGGGAAAGGGGGCACTTGGATTTTAAATGATAATTATTTCAATTCTGTTTCCCATTTTAAAGGTCAGAATTAAGTAAACAAACTACTGGGTGTGAGAAACCATCCCCTGAGATTGGATCTCCTTTCTTTGCAGCAAATCTCCTACCAGTAGGTGGGACCAAAACTTGCAGAGCCACTGGGTAACACGACATCCAAGAGGCTAAAAGTTCAACACCTCTTGTCCACTCATGCTCAGACACAAAACAATAAGATCCAAACAAGGCAAAACCCAATCTGCATTCCTTGCTGGTGCAAAATATGCCCCTATGCTTTAACACAGCAAAAACTTCTAATGCAAGTGAGGCCCAAAGATCTTTGCTAATATTTTCCAGTCTCTAGCATCCACCTCCTTCTCCTCTGATTTCTTAAATATTCTGCAGGCAACAAGGTGTGTATTTTTTCCAACTGTACCACTGTGCAATAACCTGGGAAGTCCCTAAAATAACCATGAAAACAGTAATCATTCAATGTCTTTCCTTTGGCATAAGCTAGCTGCTGCGAGCTGAAGCAACCTATGTCTCTTAGGGAACTAACCTTATTAGGTTGGTAGGGGAACCCTCCGAACGGCCCACGCCAAAAGACCATGTCTCCTTTTTTCCAGGTTTTTATGTATTGTGACATCAGCCCAGCTTCATAGCACTAATAAAAAAACATTGCAGAAAAGAAAAGAATAATTATACTGTGCTGGAAAGTTTCCCAGCTTAAAGTCAATTATAAAGTTATCTACATTTAAACAAGAAGGGGGCAAAAATACATTTCATGCGTTTTAGAAGAAAGAAAGATCGTTCTATTTGAAAATAATTCAAAGTTATACCCCAAACAAAGACATTTAAATTAAATCATATTGGATCCATTCCAGCTTGACTATAATGTAAACATAATCCACTCTCACGCAGTCTGAATTTTCCAAAACTGGAAAAAGCATAGCAGAGCTCTTGCTTACAAAGCACTCAGAGAAGAGTGCCTTGAATGCAAATCACAGTCCAAACCTCCAAGCGTTCTCCAAATCTCAGAGTATGGGGTCTGCAAATGCCCTCTGGGTACTGATAGTTGTATAAACACTGCATAGTTGCTGCTTTATTTCAGCCCCTCAGATGCTGTGTTGATACAATTAGTGACCCACAGTCAGCTGTCTCGTTTATAATACTCTGTTTTCAAAACAGAGCATCTGGATGTTGAGCTATCCCTCTAATTTTTTTTTTTCCCCAAAAATACATATGTATTCTGGCCTCACAGAAGAAAGACATTAGCAGAAATCTGCCTTGCTTTCTGCCAGGCACCAAGAATATTATCCAGGCTTTTGCTGCAGGAATGCTAACCTAACTCGTGACTGACGAGAAAGAGTCCGTGCTTGCCAGAAACGGAGGAGCAGGGAGAGGCCCCCAAATGAAGGGACCACCCCAGCAGCCCCCCTGCTGTATTTAATTGCTAGGACCACTTACGGCTAGCAAGAGCCAAGGGCATCAAAGCAGAGTATGGTTTGAGGGACACGGGGAGAGAAGAGCAGCAAAGCAGCTGTGCCCACAGAAGAGCCGTGAAAATGCTGGGAAAAGAGAACCCCAGCTGGAGGTGGGAAAATGGGATGTGATAAAAGCCTTCAAAGACTCCCAACTCCAAAAAAGAAGAGGGGTTTTGGGGGTGCTTAATGCACAGGCATTGTATAGAGACCCAGCTCCCTAGCCCAGTGCCTTGGCTGGCCACCAAACAGCGCTGCAGGCGAATGGAAGTGGTAAAGTGTAAATGAAACTGGTAAAGCACAGAGAGGCAAGGAGAAAGGCAAATGAGAGGATGTTTCTGGGCTTGCAAGCAGTGCCACTAAAGCCACAGGTGCTTCTCACCTCCCTTAAATAAGATGCTCTGAGTTAGTCAGCAATATTTTGCATTCAGAAGCCTTTGGGCGGGTACCCAGTCTCATGCAAAGAGTACACAGGACATCACACAGCAGTATTTTATACCTACCTTCTTCAAAAACATATGGATTTCATACTTACCTCCTTCAAAGACATATGGATTTTATACCTACCTTATTAAAATAGACATGGAAACCCAAGACAACAACAGAAAAGTCAGCCCCACTTATTGCCTATTCCCAATGGACCAAGGTAATGGCAACTGAAACAATCTTTCTTTCACCAAATTTATTTCTGAAAATTGAAGTGTGAGGTGATAGAGTGGGTTCAATTTTTTTTTTTTTTCCTAAATAAAAAG
This sequence comes from Rhynchotus rufescens, assembly GCA_032273925.1. Lineage (NCBI taxonomy): Eukaryota > Metazoa > Chordata > Aves > Tinamiformes > Tinamidae > Rhynchotus > Rhynchotus rufescens. Next base: position 40,035 of record JAVCKT010006882.1, read on the forward strand.
AAAAAATAATTATCTCCTAGGGGAAAACTTCTATACCCAGTTTTACGTGGAGAGAAACCCTAACATTATAAAATCACTCAAAAAGTGGGTTATGCTCTTCAAATGGCAACTCCCTCACTCTTAACTGTAGTATCACAAATGCAGTGCTATAATCACAGGAGAGAGAAGGGTCTGAACAGTGCTTGGATTGCATAGTAATAATAATAATATAGTACTTTCCAAAATTGCCTGAATAGTATGAAATATAGCACAACCTACAGAATGAGTTATAAAAATGTCTGCTTTACACTAGTGTTACCAACCTCTTTTGTCACTGCCAGAGAATAACTACAGCTCCCTTTGGGATGAAAGGTTCTATATAAAGGAAAGGTATCATTACAATCATTACTATTATTGAAATGCAAAACCTACGAGTAATAAGCAAGTATACATGAAATTTCACAGTCATCCTGAGCATGTATCCTATCAATGCAACTCAAATGCAGCATTTCTCTCCCCTACCACACACCCATTGCCTTAAGAATGGTGGAATGACCCTCCCACATGTGACTTACAGGCAGTGTACACATTTCTAAAGAACAAGGCTAGCATCTAATTGTGCAATGAATAGTAAACCCCCGAAATGGGAAATCCTGGAAAGCAGGGGGAGGACGAGTGGACAGGCTCTGCAAGCCGCTTGGGACACCCAGTACTCCAAAATCCACACCTAGACTGGCATGTGTGTCCACTCCCTAAAAGATATACAAATAGAGTAAAAATCTCCCCAGATTTGATATTTTCCAGGCAAAATAAAATAAGTGCCCTGCAGGCTGCATTCAAGCAAGTGGAGCACCCAGCAGGGCCGGGACACTTGCCCAGCACGGGGCTCGGCTGGGCCATGGGCTACGTCTTTGCTCCAAGGGGCAACCCAACCACACGCAGCTCCTAGCCCCTGCTTGAGGACCAGAGGTAGCTGCTGAGGGCTCACTCTAATCAACACCTTCCCTTTGCTTCAAGGGGTCTCTTTTGCTTTAAGCCAAGTAGGGAGGGTAAGCAAAGTGGTCACAGATTTCCCCAACTCAGTGGTTTAGCTGGGCTGACAACTGGGTGCGATTTTATTGATGGATTGAGGAGGTAAAATGAAACCAGGGAGGTGGAATGGGCGCCTCTTTCCACGGAGGCAATAGCAAGGCTCCCCAGAGGCTCGCTCAAGTGCTTAACGGGGCCCCTGCTGCAAAGCACTTGTTTGTGTGTCACCTTCCCCTGCTTTCTCTTTTGTGAGGGGGAAAAATGCAATTTTTATCAGCAAAGCAGCACAACTGCTTCGGAAACAGTCCAGGAGGGATTTGACGGAGTCTCACTTGATGTGCTGAGAGTGTGCTCAGCTCCTGAAAGAAAACACAGTCCCCAGCACCATATACTCCAATCTATGTCATAAGGGCTTACTTACTTTTATTAAGACATCAAAGTAGCCTTCTGCATTCCCTGGGCTAATTGGAGTATAGGCTCTCTGGATCTCCAACCCGTTCACCTCTCCTCTGAGGAGAAAAGCAGAGGCAGCCTCTGTAACATCAGTGCCAGCGCTCGGCTCCTCCCGGGGGGACCGGCCGCGTCCGGCGGCTGCGGGAGGCAGCGGACGGTCTCCCCAGTGCCATAGGCTCTGCAAGGATGCAAAACATCTCCCAGGGGCTGCAAAAATCGAGGTGGGACGTAAGGGTTACAGGCACCTTCTGTTCTCCTCGTGGTGGCCCTGGCTATACGCTGGACACATCATCAGAAGGACAGCTGAGCTGCTTCGTAAGGAGAAGCCAAATGAGCAACAGTGGCAAAGGAAAGAGAAGTTGCTTTATTGCTGAGTTCACTGTCCCTTTTGGGCTGCCTGTCTTGCTCTGTTTGGACAGCAGAGAAACGGAGCAGGTAGAGCACAGCCTTGAGGTTGTGTCAATATACCCTGTACTTTACCGTGCAGTTTCTCTTCCCACAGGGCCTATGCACCCTGCTGCGTGCGGCTGGTGATGGTAATTCATTGAGGTGAGCCAACCTTTCCTGCTGCTGTGTTAGGAAACGGCTGGAGCGAGGAGCAGGCGCTTCCACCAGCTGGAAGCATCAGCTGCTAACGCGCAAATGACATCAACAGAGAGATACCCATCAGCGGCATCGTGACACGGCCTCTTCTATCTGGCAGTGATGACCACAGATGGTCGGGGGAGACATAAAATTCTCCCAAGAGGCTTCTTTCTGGCAAGCAACAAACCACCCAAGGGAGCTGTTTTGCTAAGAAATCAGTTGTGAAACGCCTGGATGTTCAATGCGACACCCCAGGTGCAGAGTGACCCCAAAATCTGAGACCCAAATTCCGAGCCCCGGGCTTAGCACAGCTCACTGCTTTCATCCCAACACGCTAGAGTCAATCATCTCTTTTAAACACCCATTCTTTGGTGCTTTCTTTCCCCAAATGGGTTTTCTTAATCACAGTTCTTTCTGACCCACTAATACTAAAGAAAAATATAGCTTTGGAAGGGCTTTTACCATAGAATTAGCAACACTAACAAGCTCACGAGTTCTTTCATTGGCACCATTGTGAAGGTATAGAAATTATGATTTCCTTGGCATGAAGCCATTTTCTATTAGCAAAAGCCTACATATTAGGTTATATAATGTGGTCTGTTTAACTAGCACGGAGAACAATACCTTAATACGATATGTTGTCCTAAACTCAATCGCAGACTGCTATTTCCTGGCAATTCAAATCTGTACTGGTAGGTGTCCTCTGTTAGCTGCTCCACTGAGCTTAGGCTGAATGCAGTAAATGAATCTGGATTTAGCTCTGAATTATTGCTCTGCAAGAACAACAATAAATAATTACTCGGTTAGACGATGTCTTTTATTATTTCATTTTTCTTTTGAAGCAAATGCGTGTGCTAATTTGGTGCTGGAGACACTCAGCACTCCAGAAGAGCGTGCATTAAATTTGTGCCCAGCACAAATTTCAGCTCTCTGCAGATTCATTATTAGGTCTTTGGGCACGTGATTTGGGAGCTCTGACTTCTTTTCCCCCTTTGTTAAATTACATTTTTACACCTTACAGCATGGTCAGCCTATTACGGCTCATTGCAACCATTTTCTCGTGCCTGGAAACAAATAAAACTGATACTGCTCACAGAGCTGAGCGCTGCTTTGGGGGCAACTTCAAAGCTACCGATGGCCATTTTGGATGGGAAACATCATTAGCTGTTTCACCGCTAATCATTTTTGCTTTATCTGGTACTGTTCATCTTATGCAAAAGGGCACTGACAATCTCAAAATCACACTGCAAAGACGATGCTCCACTGCACGAAATAACTCTTTTCATCTGCAGAGTATGAATCTAAAAAAAAAAAGGGGGGGGGGTGGAAAATCTCAGGAAGAAAAGGGGAATTCTCTTAGGATACCAGCAGCAGAGAAAACTGCCATTGTCCTTGTGGCCTGTTCCCGGTTTTCCCTGGGGTTGGCTCTGTCTGATGGGGACGTGTGCGGGCAGGGGGGCTGGCAGGGGCAGCCGCAGCTCCAGGGACACCCGTGGGCCCCAGGAGACCGTGGCATGTGGAAAATCCCTTAATGCCGGGAGGGAGCGAGGGACAGGAGGGCGCTGCGGGGCCGAGGGGAACCCACCTGCGCGGGGCGCTCGGCCAGCAGCTCGGCGTTGCCCGCGGCCCGCGCGCGCCGCCAGCGCGCCAGCGCGGCCGCGTAGCTG